>CAUYPK010053804.1:0-64094 GCA_963574355.1 Loris lydekkerianus | reverse complement strand
TGGACTTTTTTCTGATTCCATACAAAATGAAGTCCTATTTTTCCCAAATCTGTAAAGTATGATGATGGTATTTTAATGGGGATTGCACTGAATTTGTAGATTGCTTTGGGAAGTATAGAAATGTTAACAATGTTGATTCTTCCCAGCTATGAGATGGTATGTTCTTCCATTTATTAATATTTTCTGCTATTTCTTTTCATACAGTTTTGTAATTTTCTTTAAAGGGGGTTTCATCTTTTTGGTAGATATATTTCAAGCTATTTCATTTTCTTTGAAGTATGGTGAAGCGAATTATTTCCTTGATTAACTTCTCATTTTTTCTGTTATTGGCATATGCAAAATCTACTGATTTGCAGACATTGAATTTTTATCCTGCAATATTACTGTAGATTTAATCACTTTTAGGAGTCTTCTGGGGTTCTCTAAGTATATCATCAGCAAAGAGGGAGAGTTTCACTTCCTCTGACTCCATTTGAATGTCCTTTATTTCCTTCTCTTGCCTGATTATTTTTTCTGGAACTTTCATCTTGATGTAGCAGTGATAGAGGACAAGCTTGTCTTCTTCCAGTTCTGAGTGGAAAAACTTTCAGTTTTACTTCATTCAATATAATATTAGCTATGGGTTTGTCATAGAGGAGAGTATTTCAGACATAGGAACGGGGTGTACACTGATGAAGGTATAAAAAGCAACACCAACTGTGTGAACCATTAATATAAAGAACATACAGGCAACGTTTTTGAACATACAATTATGAAGTAGAGACTAGTATACAGTGATACTTCATATGTTTATGATAATTTTAAATTTATGTTGGGTAGACAAATGGAAGAGTGAATATTTGAGATGTTGGTATGCCTTGAATCTGGGGACATCTGATGCCTCTCTGAGTGTATTTTGAAAAAAATTTTAAGAAAGTAAATACTCTTCTAAAGATTAACTTCCATTTAAACTATCAATTTATAAAATGAAAAAAATTATTCTTTTATAAACACTATAGCTTTTATTGAATTATTCTAAGTAGATTATAAACTAAATTTATGGTTTTGACAGCAAAACAAGACTTTATGTTAATATCAGAGGAAAAGCAAGAAAAGCACGATGGAAGCAAAAATAGCCACAGGTATAAAAAAATTGAAATTTTAATTTCTGGTTTATTATGGTTTTATTTGCATTGGTAACATAGAATAGTTGAAAAGAAATTAAAATTTGGACTAGCATTTAAGAATTGATAGGTCAATTAATAATTGATATTAAATTTTAAAAAACATTTAACTATTGCAAAACTTAAAACATTTTTAAAATAAATAATAAATTATAGATAAATTTGCCATTGGTATAGAGGCAAGTGATTTCTGGGGTTTTGTGTATTTTATAATTTGTATAATTATACTCCTTGTATTATAAATTTCTTATGTGATAAGGAAAGTAACATCAACTGTTTAATCATATTGCTAAGCAATAGAATTTATGATCAATTTCACAGTAGTGGCCACTGAGTCCATTAAAAATATAATCATTCACAATGTTTCCAAATTTACAATTTTATATTGCCTAATGCTGAGGCTAAATACTTCTTATGTCTAGGGATCCCTAACTCACTTCAGTGTCTATATTGAAGGAGAGATTGGGGTCATAAAGATTGCGCCTATGAAGAGAGTTTGTATCATAAAGTATGAGGCCTTAGGTGAAACTTCCTAAATGCAGAATATAAATGTCTGAACACAATAACTAAGAAAATGCCATGAAGGCTATGTCAACTGGTTCGATGAAAATATTTCAAATTGTATGTAAAACCAACACATTGTACCCTGTGATTGCATTAATGTACACAGCTATGATTTAATAAAAAAAAAAAAAGAAAAAAAGTGAGACCTTTGGTTTTGGGGTAACAATAGCAAGCTTGTAACATATTTACAAGTACGAAATCAGTAAACAGTATCAAAATGATTTTATTCACTGTCATTAGAGGACATTAGAATGTGTTAGACCTAGACTTAAGCAGTTAGGCTTGTCACAACATAGCACTGTCATATTATTTTATATAATTTTAATTAAAGGTAAATAATTGACTTTTATGTCTGATTGCATTGATTTAGTCTGCTAATAGCATAAAGCTTTCCAAATCTCCAAATGTTGCCCTTTAGAACAGTACTGAAGTACATTGTAGAGATTTTCTATTGAAGTTTTGATGAGGTAAAATCATTTTAAGCGAGGAAGGCATTTTAATATTACAAAATTATATGCTTATTCAGTTTTGGTATATTGAAAATATAAATTAACGTAATTTCAAACAGAGAGTGATAAGGTTGGGTAGTTCCTATTGTAGGTGAGAAAAACTATTTTTCACTTATTAGTTGCAGTCCAGGATTTGAAAGTAGTTAAATACAGATTTAAGACATTTGTTAGTAAAAGTTTAATTATTTTCTGACTATTTTTGCCCATATTTGGTTGAGAGGATAAAATCATTTTGAAAACCTGCACCTTGACAGAAAACATAACTAAGTAACAAAATAAGCACATTAATCTTTCATGTTTTCATCTGCAAGCAGTTCTCAAAAACTAGAAATACATAGGGTTTGTGGAAGAGGGAATGTACTGTATATTATGGACTTCCTTATTTGCAAAAGTTAGAGTAATTGTTGATAAATTAAGGAAAAGTAGAGTGGTGAAATAAATTAAAATTTAAGAAAAATGAGTAAAACCAAAGGTTTGGTTAAATTTGTAAATATATATAACAGAAAAGTACAGTTTGTCCTTAGGCAGAGTTAGTATACAACTCTAAAAGAAAAACAAGCTTAGATAAAAAAACAAAACAAACAAACAAACAAAAAGAAAAAACAGCACCATTTGTTAAAAATGGAATCTATGGAATCTTTTCCCCACTGAATGTTTTTAATTGGCTTGTCAAAGATCAAATAACGGTAAGTAGCTGGGTTCATCTCTTGGTTCTCTACTCTTTTCCAGATATCTACTTCTCTGTTTTTGTGCCAGTACCATGCTATTTTGATCACAATCAATTTATAGCACAGTCTCAGGTCTGATAGCATGATTCCACCTGCTTTATTTTTGTTGCTGAGTCATGTTTTGGCTATTTGAGTTTTTTTCTGATTCCATGTAAAACAAAGTATTATTTTTTCAAGATCTTTAAAATATGACAGGGGAACTTTAATAGGAATTGTATTAAAATTATATATGCTTTGGGTAGTATAGACATTTAAAAAATGTTGATTCTTCCCAGCCATGAGCATGGTCGGTTTTTCCATTTTTAAAAATCTTCAGCTATTGAACTGGCTGATGATCTGTAAGAGACTGAAACTGGACTCACACCTCTCACCATTAACTAAGATAGACTCTCAATGGATAAAAGATCTAAACTTAAGACATGAAGCTATAAAAATACTTGGAGAAAGTGCAGAGAAAACTCTTGAAGGAATCGGCCTGGGTGAATATTTTATGAGGAGGACTCCCCAGCAACTGAAGCAGTATCAAAAATACATTACTGGGACCTGATCAAACTAAAAAGCTTCTGCACAGTCAATAACATAGTGAGTAAAGCAAGCAGACAGCCCTCAGAATAGGAGAAAATATTTGCAGGTTATACCTCTGATAAAAATTTAATAACCAGAATCCACAGAGAACTCAAACGTATTAGCAAGATAAGAACAAGTGATCCCCTCTCAGGGTGGGCAAAGGACTTGAAGAAAAACTTCTCTAAAGAAGACAGATGCACGATCTACAAACACATGAAAAAAAGCTCATCATCCTTAATCATCAGAGAAATGCAAATCAAAACCACTTTGAGATATCACCTAACCCCAGTAAGAGTAGCCAAGGATAACAAAATCCCAAAACCAGAGATGTTGGCATCGATGTGGAGAAAAGGGCACACTTCTACACTGCTGGTGGCAATGCACACTAATATGTTCCTTCTGGAAGGATGTTTGGAGAATACTTAGAGATCTAAAAATAGACCTGCCATTCGATCCTATAATTCCTTTACTAGGTTTATACCCAGAAGACCAAAAGCCACAATATAACAAAGACATCTGTACCACCAATGTTTATTGCAGCCCAATTCATAATTGCTAAGTCATGGAAGAAGCCCAAGTGTCCATTGACCCACAAAATGGCCTAGCAAATTGTGGAACATGTATACCATGGAATATTATGCAGCCTTAAAGAAAGATGGAGACTTTACCTCTTTCATGTTTACACGGATGGAGCTGGAACATATTCTTCTTAGCAAAGTATCTCAGGAATGGAAGAAAAAGTATCCAATGTACTCAGCCCTACTATGAAGCTAAAGTATAGCTTTCACATGAAGGCTATAACCCAACTATAGCATAGGACTATGAGGAAAGGGCCAAGGAAGGGGAAGGGAGGGAGGAGGTTAGGGTGGAGGGAAAGTAATGGGTAGGGCCACACCTATGGTGCATCTTAGAATGGGTACAGGTGAAACTTACTAAAGGCAGAATACAAATGCCTACATACAGTAACTAAGAAAATGCCATGAAGGCTACATTGAACAGTTTGATGAGAATATTTCAGATTGTATATGAAACCAGCACATTGTACACCTTGATTGCACTAATGTACACAACTATGATTTAACAATAAAAAAAAAAAAAAAACTATTAAGGAAAACATCCATTTAACAAAGGAAAAAAGAAAGAAAGAAAGAAAGACTTAGAGATCATAGATTAAGTGTGTATGTGACCACCAGTGTATATAAGGTGATCAAGAATAAAGATGTTTTGCTACACGCCAAAAAAAAATATATATATACACATTTAATATGGGGTCATGTCGAGATGAATCCATAGTAAGCTGAAAATGCTGTAAGTCAAAAAGTTACAATTGACTTATTTTCAATTTGTGTACAATGAATGTACAATTCTAATGTAAGCTGAGTAGCATCCATATCTTCATAACGCTATATTTTACAATTAAATTACATGCTTTTCCAAGGTCAATTTTATATAATTCTCTATAGTATTTTTATATATCATAAAGTGATATATTTTTTATTTAATTCTTACGGCATGTTGTACTTTCTATGATATGTATTATATATGAATTATGAATTATTGTATGTATAATGTATTCATATGTGTCATATTTTGTGGATACCATAAATTTTACATGATGTAGACCACACAAAATATATTACTTATTTTTTTCTCTTTTTTTGTTTTATTTTACTTAATTGTTACTTATTACATATTAATGGTTTTCACCTGACTTTGAGTATAGGATGAAATTTATAGCTGTTTTCACCAACAAATGAACAAAGGGAAAACACTCAAATTTTATTTATTTATTTATTTTTAGAGACAGAGTCTCACTTTCTCGCCCTCAGTAGAGTGCTGTGGCATCACAGCTCACAGCAACCTCCAGCTCTTGGGCTTTAGCGATTCTCTTGCCTCAGCCTCCCGAGTAGCTGGGACTACAGGCACCCGCCACAACACCCGGCTATTTTGTTGTTGTTATTGCATTGTCCAGGGATGGGTTCAAACCTGCCACCCTCCATATAAGGGGCTGTTGCCCTACTCACTGACGCACAGGTGCTGCCCAAAACACTCAAGTATTTTAACAGTACGTTATGTATTATTAAGAGATTGAATGCAAAGATGAAATTTCAATGTAAGTTATGAAAAACTGTAGATTTATTGTAGCCTTAATAGTTTTTTCTTTCCTAAAATCAATTTTGAGGGTACAAGTTCTTTTTGCTACGTGGATAAGTTGCAAAAGGAATAGTGCACTTTGTATTCAGTGGATAGATTTCCATCCTTTACCTTCCTCCCCCGTTCTTAGTTTCCAATGTGCATTATAGCACTTTATAAGAATATATACCTATTATTTCTCTTCCCCTTAAAAGTGAGAACATTTGGTATCTATCTGACCTATTATTTCACTTCCACTTAAAAGTGAGGACATTTGGTATCTGTTTTTCTATGACTAAGATTACTGGTCTCCAATTCCTTCCAAGTTGCTGTGAAAGGCATAATTTCATTCTTTCCTATGACGGAGCAGTATTCCATGGTATATATAAAGAAAGTGCCAAGAAGAGGTGTACAAAGTTCAAGAATAAAAAAATTGTATTAAATTTTTAATAGTCAAGTCACATTTGACTTTTGCAATTACAAGAGGTGCTCAATATGACTTGTATTCACCTTTTGTTATCGGTATCTATTATTACAATTTTAATACAGTTTTTTCTTTTCCTAGTGTACACATTTTTTGGCTCTGTCTGTGTCAACCATGGAGTACTGCTTAGTCCTAGAAAGGAATGAATTAATGTCCTTCATACACTTTCTCAATCCACTTGCGAATTGCGGGGCACTCACTCTGGTTTCGTATCTTTGCAATTGTGAATTGGGCTGCAAGGGACATTTGGGTAGAGGTGAGATTTTGATAAAATGACTTATTGTCTTTGGGTGGATACCCAGTAGTGGGACGACAGGGTCGAATGGTAAGTCTCTTTTTAGCTCTTTGAGGAATCTCCGTACTGCTTCTCATTGCAGTTGTACTAATTTACATTGCCACCAACAGTCTGCAAATGTTACCTTTTCATTGCAATTGGGCCAACATTTATTATCTTTTGACTTTCTTTTTGCAGTTTTTGGCCAGGTCTGGGTTTGAACCCACCACCTCCGGCATATGGGGCCAGTGCCCTACTCCTTTGAGCCGCAGGCACCGCCATATCTTTTGACTTTTTAATAATGGCAATTCTGAAAGGGATAAGGAGGCATCTCATTGTGGTTTCAATTTTCATAACTCTAATAATTAGTGATATCAAGTATTTCTTCCCCTGTTTATTGGCTATTTGTCTATCTTCTTTTGAGAGAGTCTCTCCAGGTATTGATGGGATAATTTGTTTTTTTTTTTCTTGCTAATTCATTTGAATTCTTCATAGATTCTGGCTATTAATCCTTTGTTAGATGTGTATTTTTTCTAACATTTTCCCCCATTATGTAGGTTGTCTATTTATTATATTAATTATTTCTTTGGCTGTGCAGAAAGTCTTCCGTTTAATTAAGTCTTATTTAGTTTTGTTCTTGCTGTATTTGCTTAAGGGGTCTTACTTATAAATTCTTTGCCTAAGCTTATATTTAGAATTTTTTTTCTAACATTTTCTTCTAGAATTTTTAAGGTTTCAGGTTTTACACTTACGTCTTGAGTTGATCTTGAGTTAATTTTTATTTTTATTTTATGTTTTGGCCAGGGCGGGTTTGAACCCACCACCTCCACTATATGGGGCTGGTGCCCTACTCCTTTGAGCCACAGGTGCCATTCCTTGAGTTAATTTTTAAATATGAGAAGTAATGGTCCTGTTTTGTCCTTCTGCATGTGGCTGTCTAATTTTCCCAGAAATATTTAATGAACAGCACTTTGTTTCCCGAGTTTAAGGTTTTGTCTGTTTTGTCAAAAAATCAGTTGATCATAGCTGTGTGGTTTTATTTGGGGGTTCTTGATCCTGTTCCATAAGATTAGGATCATGCTGTTTGGTTTCAATATCTTTTACTGTAATGCAAAATCACACAATGTGATGCCTCTAGATGTGTTCTTTTTACTTAGGATTGCTTTGAGTATTTGGAGCTTTTTTGGATTCCATGTGAAATTTAGGATTTTTTTTTTCTCAATCAGAGAGAAATGACATTGGGAGGTTGATGGGAATAATCCTGGATCTGTAAACACTGGTAAAGTTCTTCTGATCTGTGACCATGGGATGTTCTTCTGTTTGTTGGTGTCATCTCTGATTTCTTTCATCAGGATTTTGTAGAGATCTTTCACCTCCTTGGCTAAGTATATTCCCAGGTATTGTATTTTCCTTGTAGCTCTTGCAAATAGTATTGACTTCTTGATTTGATTCTTGACTGTTATGAGTATATAGAAATAGTATTGATTCGTATACATTCATTATGTAACCAGAATATTTACTGAATTTATTTATCGATTCCAATTTTTGGATGGTGTTTTCAAAGCTTTCTAGTTATAACTCATCAAAGAAGGAAGTTTGACTCCCTCTTTCCCAATTTGGATGCCCTTTACTTCTCCTCTTGCTTGATATTTTAGGTTATTTTTCCATTAGTATGTTGAATAAAAGTAGTGGGTACGTTTTGCCTTGCAAGTGTCCTGCCCTGCCCATTTTGTACTAATTTACATTAGTATAGTCTATACATTAGTATAGACAATTAGTATTAGTATACTAATTTACATTAGTGATAAATAAATGTGTTTAGTAAGCCAGAGTGGTCTCAAGTTGAGGAGCTGGGAAAGCAAGAAGAGTTGAACGACATGAGTCCATCTAACATGAAATGGTTAGATGCATGAAACTGGTTTCCAAGACCTGTGCTAATGCTCTAATTGAAGAAAATGCACATCCCCACTCTTTATTACAGATGACTCTTAAAACAACCACTTCGGTGGGTTTTCTTCTGCCTCGACCACCACTGAGACAGCAAAACCAACTTCTCCCTTCCTCCTCCTCAGTCTGCTTTGTGCAAAGATGAGGAGGACGAAGGCCTTTGTGCTGATCCACTTCCATTTAATAAATAGTACATTTTCTGTTCCTTATGGTTTTCTTTCTTTCCTTTTTAAAATTTCAGGTTATTATGAAAAAAACCAGGTCACAATATTTGAATTTGTTAGGTAGAGTTTATCTTGTAGTTGTCCCGCACCCAAAAGGTATGCTGGACACTCCTATATTGTGCCCATTCAGTGGGAGCACCCTGGGACACAGTCTCCCAGGCCTGCTCACATGCACATAGCACCCTGAAAAACCACTCCATCTGTGTAAGTGTCCACCCCAAGCCCGTACTGGAGGCCCACTTTGCCCCACAGGCCTGTTCTTCTCTACCTGTGCACTGCAACCCTGGTCTGCTACCCACCAGGAGTCTGTTCAGTACCATGTGACCACTACACCTTATAGACCCACTCTGCCCTGTAGGTTTACTGTGCCCTGCACGTGCACCTACTGCATACACATCTTGCCTTGCCTACACACCCAGCATCACAGCTGCCCAGGACTGTGTATGTGCACACAGCACCCATTGGGCCTTCTCTATCCCACACACAAGCCAAGACATGCCTCTCAGGCACACTGGCCAGACATGCCTCTCAGGCATACCTTGTACTACAGGCCCGACTTTCACCAGGACCAGGACCACGGGGGGGGGGGGGGGGCAGGGGAACTGCAGCAAAGCGGCAGTGTTAAAGGCCATAGAGCATCTGCCCCTCTCCCACCTGGTCAAGCCTTGAGAGTAGAAAGCAAGCACATCACCCAGAGACCGATCTCTATCTTCACTGAGCAACAGAGGTAACAGCATAGGATAACAGGTACACTGGATCTGCTATCTGTTTTGATCTGAAAGAAGAGGCCCCTGCTAAGAAAGAACCATCATACAAGCTCTAGCAACATGAAAAAACAGGTTGTCTGGACACCTCCAAAGGATCATAATAACTCTCCAGCATGAACGTCAATCAAAAAAAAAAAAAAAAAAAAAAAAAATTTAAATGACAGATATTGAATAAAGCTATGGATGGCAAGTAAGATGAATGAAATTGAAGAGATGATAGAAAACCATCTCAAATAAAGCGAAATATAACATGGACCTGAATTAAATAGTCAATAAAGAGATAGATAACTTTTAAAAAGAGATCATAGACCTTAAAGAAGCGAAAAAGTCATTTAGGGAATCTCAAAATACAGCAATAAGCTTTTAAGCAAAAGAAAAAATTTCAGAGCCTGAAGACAAGAATCTGGAAATAACCCAGTTGGTCAAAAATGAAGAAAAAGAAAAAGCAGAGTGAAAAATCAGTGCAAGAAATATGAGATTATGCAAACTGAGTTAATACAAGAATCACAGGACTCCCTGAGATAGCAGAAGAAAACCCAATAACCATATAAAACCTATTTGAGAGAATAACCAAGAAAAATGTCTCCAGCATCACTAGAGATTTAGGTATTCACATACAAGGGGGTCATTGAACACTTGGAAGATTCATAGCAAACAGGACATCCCCAAGACATGTGGTCATCAGCATGGCCAGAGGCAATGTGGAGAAGAAAACCCAACAGGGCGCTTACAACAAAAAATCTACCAGACGAATGCAGAGCCCTAAGCAGAGACATTCAGCCAGAAGGCACTGGGGACTCATAATTGTTCTTCTTAAACAGAATAACTGTCAAGAAATTTGAGTCCTACAAAACTAAGTGCCATACTACTTAAAAGCGTTTAATACTTAGAAAAGAACAATTGATATATGGTAGTGTAAAAACACCCCCAAATTAAACATTACAAGTTGTATAAAATAGAAACACCATTAGGAGGAAAGAAAGTAACTCGGAATTGTTTAGCATAATAAACAAAAGAATATCTCACATATAAATGCTGACATCTTAATGCTTTATGTAAAATATTTAGACTGAATAAATGCTTTATGTAAAATATTTAGACTGAATAAATAAAAAACAAAACACAACCCAAGTATATGCAGTTTCCAACAAACCCAGCTGACTCTCAAGGATTCTCATAGACTCCAGGGAAAGGGATGTAAAAACATATTCCACACAAATGGAAAGCAAAAACAAGCAGCAGTAGCTATGCTGATATCAGATGAAATAGACTTTAAATCAATGGTTTTTAAAAAAAGGCAACAAAAATTATTACATAATAATAAAGGGAGCAATACAGCAAGAAGATATAACTATTCTAAATATATAGGCATTTAATAATAAAGTTTTCAGATTTATAAAACAAATCCTACCCCATCCAAGCAAAGGTATAAAAAGCAGCATCAAGATTTCTGTGAATCAACATTCCACTGACAGAACTGGACAGATCATCAAAGCAGAAAATCAACCAAAAAACACTTGACTTAAAAAGAAATGGACTTAACAGACATCAACAGAACACACTACAGAATATATATTCTTCTCATCAGCACTTAGGACAGTTTCCAAGATAGATCAGATGTCACCCCACAAAACAAGTCCCAGCAAATTCAGAAAAATTGAAATCTTTCCATGTATCATCTCAGATCATGGTGGAAAACACTAGATATCAATTCTAAGAGGAACTCTCAAATCTGCACAAAGACATTGAAGTTAATCAACCTGCTTCTGAACGATCACTGAGTCAATAGTAAAATTAAGATAGAAATCAGAAGATTCTCTAATTGAATGGCAAATATGACACAAGCTTCCAAAATCTCTGGGATATAGCAAATGCAGTGCTAAGGGTGAGATGAGGTCTATACTCTTAAATGCCTACTTAAAAAAAAAAAAAGTCACAAATAAAAACCTAAGGTCACACCTTGACAAAGAAAAAAAAAGAAGCAAATATCACGCCCAGCACTATCAGAAGGGGTAACACATGTCTGTATCATGCGGTCTGCTCAGTTCCAAGCAGCAGTGCCAGTGAGAGTCCAGCCACTCCTCCAACAGTGGACAGTGACAGCTGAGGTGACAGACTTAGGTTCCTGCAGGATGCCAGGGGAGATGTGGTAGAGCTAGATCACCACACAGCAACAGACACTGGGCCCGTGATCTACTGCTCTGCCCTGGTCCCCAATGTGGTGACAGTGGCGTCCTCTGCCCACAGAGCGCATTCAAGTGCCAGAGCTTTGCACTTTCTCCTCATTCAATGAGGGAAGGGAGAGTCAGCCGTCTCAAATATGACCTCAGGCAGGTGCAGCATTCTGGGTTTAGAATGTCAGAGTGGCACTAGCCCCTGTGCCCAGGCTTCATAAACTTTCCTTCTGCAGCAGGGAAGCTGCACAGCCCTGCTGTGGTCATCAGCATGGCCAGAAGCAATGTGGAGAAGAAAACACAACAGGGCGCTTACAACAAAAAATCTACCAGACAGGTGTCTATCCTGAGGCCTGCTGTGGTGGAGGGCCCATTCCACTGCCCTGGTTGTAATAACCACGCTCTCTCTTCACTTCTTCCTTCTTTCCATGGATTCCCAGTGGCCTCACTCAGAATCCATCCAAAGGTTGACACCTGTTCACCACTTTCGCTTCTCTCTGTCAGAGCAACATTGTGCAGGCTGCTTCTAGTACACCATTTTGGCCTGAAATCCTTACAATATATTATTTTAAAATAAATTTTGCAAACATTTTTCTACTTTTTCTATAGCTGTTAAATTTATTCATGATTTTTGTATATGCATTTTCAATTTTTATATATTAAAATACATAATTTTATATTTTGTTCCTTTGAGTGTAATCTTTAAAATTCTTTTTTTTTTTTTTTTTTTTACATATACATATATTTATTAGGCTAAAATTCTTTCAACTCAAATAGCTTATAAGCAAACATTTATAATTTTCTTTGAATTATATCATTGATTCATTACTCTTTAGTCTATCAATTCTTTGGAAATAATTTGAAAGCAGTTAGCTAGGAAATTATTTTTAAATATCATTACATTATAATAATTAATTTGCTATTCTGATATTATTATTATTATTATTATTATTATTATCATTATTATTATTTTGAGACAGAGCCTCCCTGGGTAGAGTGCAGTGGCATCATAGCTCACAGCAACCTCCAACTCCTGGGATCAAGCGATTGTCCTGCCTCCCCATTCCAAGTAGCTGGTATTGCAGGTGCCTGCCACAACACCCGGCTATTTCTTTGATTGCAGCTGTCATTGTTGTTTGGAGGCCTGGGCTAGATTCAAACCCGCCAGCTCAGGTGTATGTGGCTGGCGCCTTAGCTGCTTGAGCCACAGGCGCTGAGCCTCTGATATTATTTTAAGAGGCATGCTACTCTAAAATCTTTTTTTATTGTGCACATGTATTTTCCCCTGGGATTATCTTCCTATTTAATTTTTGTTTATTTGTGCAGCAATTCTACATTCTTTATAATTGCTACTTAATAAAATATTCAATATCTGGTATTAAAAATTTATTATTTTCTTATTTTCCAAATTTTTATAGTTAATTTTTACTACTTCTTTGTTCAGAAATTTAGAATTGCTTTGGACATGTTCCTTACCATTCCCATCATCATTAAGATTCAGTTTGAATGTTCATTAAATTTCTGAATCAATTTAGGTGAAAATTACAAACAGATAACAATGTCTGTTGACTCTTGTTTGGTTCAAATGTCATCTTGAAGGCATAGCTAGTTTCCTGCCAAAGAGAAGAGTTGGATGAAAACTGACAGATTATGAAACTGTTTAAGTTTGAAATCATATATTTGTAATTTATGAAATCATGTCAGAGAAAGCTAAAGCTGCTGCTCCCAACTGTCCATTGTAAAATAGAGGAAAAGGAGGAGTTAGGACTAACTTTTTTTAATGTTCTGCATTCTTGAAATCCCTTTATTCCCCATGTAGAAGAAGAAACGAATAATAAAGAAATCCTGCAGAGTGGCAGGTTGGTGTGTGTGTGGTGGGGGAGTGAGATATTCAGATATTTCCCAGGAAATACCTATCTCTATGTAATGGGGTGAGTATACCTTTTCTCATAACATTATATGAACAAGGGTACTGGACCCCAGAATGGAGAAATATCTTTTTTGGATAGAGGTCATATACAAGAATGCACAAGTCATACACATTCCAAAAATTTTAGAAGAAAATTAACTATAATGCATATTTTATGTTAATGAAGGACATTTTTATTTATTTATTTAGATAATTTCTAAACTTTATGGAAAAAGCAACAATGACAACTAGTCAAAAACGAGGCTCCAAATCCTGTCTCACTCCAGTGCTGTCTTCCCTAATGGTTGCCCTGCAGGCTGTATGCCAGATCTCGGCTCTCTTTCTCAGCAGAGTTCTTAGGGAAGAACTTCTCCCAAGCAAGCAGTTTCTTACACAGAAAAAAGCAGGAGCCATGGGGCATCTGTTCACTGGAGACAGGAATACTCCTAGGAGGGCAAACCTCAGAGATATGTGGAAGATGATGAGGGAGTGAATACGTGATCAACATTTTACCTTGGAGACTTATATTTATGCTTAAGCTTTACATCTTGTTATACAATTTGCTTTTCTGATCTATCTGGAATTCCTCTGCCCTCATAACATTTCCCAAGGTTTCACTCATACCCACTGGAAAATTCCACTTAGTTCTGTTAGAATGAAGTCTAATAACCTCCTTAAGAAAGCAGCAGAAGTCTCATTTTGTTTATCCCCATGGCACCCAGCACCCCGTGTTTCTGAAAGGTTGAAGGCCACACCTTGGAGCATTGTGGTTTCCCAGAACTTCTGCTGCTTACCCTCCTAGTGGGTCCGTCTCCTAAAACCCTATAAAAATTCTTCCCAGCCTAAATTGTTTCAAGCAGTTTTCTTAGACACTTTCTTCTCTTGTCAGTCAGTAAAAAGAAATCTTCCTTATCTTCATATTTTCTTGTTTGAAAAAGCTCTTTGTATATTTTTTGTATCATAATTATTTTATAAGTAAAATGACTTTTTAAAGAAAAGAGTCAGTTGATAGTTTCTGTGGGGGCATTTCTTTCCCTTTGAAGGGGAAGGAGTTGTTTGTATAAGCAGAGATTCTGATTTCCTTCTCCTCCCTTGCTCTCAAAATTTCCCCCAAACACCTCTGCTCCTACAGTCAAGGCAGCCATCTTCTTTCCTTCTTCCTACAGCAAAGTAACACAGTCTTCTCTAACTGTGAGTCCAGACCCTGGAAAGTTCTAGGTCTATTCCCATAACATGAAGGTTACAGATGCCTTCCCTTAGGTTTAGACTTGTGTCAGTGCCATTTTATTGTTTATTGGTTTTTTTTTTTGTTGTTGTTGTTTGTTTGTTTTGAGACAAAGTCTTACTCTCTTGTCCCAAGCTAGAGTGCAGTGGGTCACAGCTCACAGCAAACTCAAACTCTTGGGTTTAAACAATCCTCTTGCCTCAGCCTCCCAAGTAGCTGGGACTACAGGCACTGGCCACACAGCTGTGGTCTAGCAGGTAGGCCAAAGCAGTACTCTGGTCAAGGGGGCTAAGAGACCTTTATATCTTTGGTCCTAGGAAGAAAATGTTGGCAAGATCATACTGCATAATTTTTCTATTTTGTTTCATCCTTACTCAACTTTTACTTCTCATTTTTTGTTTTTACCACATTAGTGTTGAATATTGGCTAAAAATTTCAATAACAATGAAAAAGCAGAAATCAGAAATTAAAGATTTCAGTATATGTAAATTATAAAATGTTAAATATTCAGAAGATTTAAAAATTTACACATCAATAAAGGACAAGCAAGCCTAAAAATAAGCAAAAATATTAATATGCAATTTCTAGAAAAGAAGATTGGATTGTCAGTATGCTTATAACACCTTCCTTTGATTCAGGAATTCCACTTTTATACACCCCCAAGATTGTTGAAAGTAGAACTATAATAGCAATATTTGAAAAACTGTTGCCATCATATTTTAATTCTGGGATTGAGATGCAATGAAAAGCATGATTTTATTCTATGGATTTATATTTTATAAGAAGTGGTTCAAAATAAAAGGTGTTAAAAAAAACACAAAGTGGTCTAAAAACGTCATAACTTGTATGCACTTTTAAAATTAATGCTACAACCACCATTGAATGGATTCTAGGTAAAGGCTTTAGAAAATAATTCCTATTGACTCCTAAACTCTTAGGTATCTTTTGAATTACTTAAAAAAAAAAAAAAAAAGAAAATAGCCAACTTCTCCCTGGATATCTTTGCCTAAAATTTAACCATCCCATAAATCATTTTATTCCTCCAAATCTTATTCTTTCACTGAATGTTATTTCTCTTTCTAATGTGATATCCTTTCTTAGTCATTTCTACTCTTTAATTTTATCCTTCTCATGCCCTAAAATACTCAACTGTTTAGGAAATGCTTTGAGTTCCATATTTGAAACGTCTTCACAAAGCAGAGCTTTGTTCTCGTCTCTGCTACCTGAAAGTTAGTCAGGCCCTAAACATTGTTTCCTCTGTGTGTGTATGTGTGAGTATGTGTGAGCGTGTGTGTGAGTGTGTGTGTTTGTGTGTGTGTGAGTGTGTTCAGCAATCATCTATTCATTACGTCAATACATAATATATAAGTAAATATAATATGCAAATATTACATACACTTAGACAAAGAAAGAGAACTGAATTGTCCATTCTTTTCTTTTTTAAAGGAAAGATGACTATCATTATTATAAAACTAATGTATTCACTTTTTAATTTCTAAAATGAAACAATATAAGGAGGTGCACCTTTCAAAATCCACACTAGTTTCCTTTAAGAAATACTTTAATCCTTTTTTTGACATTATATTTCCAAATATATCAATTAAAAAAGTTTATCTACAGAGATTCTTCAATATAGGAATATAATGCCACTACAACATTATTTTAATAATATGTGAGTATCTTTCACTCCATTTAACAAACAATAATCTGCCAGCAAAAATTAAAGTGTGGCTAAATTTCAGAGAAGGATTTGTTCCAAAGTGATTACTTTCTAATACCTTTTCTCTATTGTTAATGAGGAAATTATGCAAATCACAAAAATAAGGACTTATTTTTTAAATGGTAACTTTAACTATCTATTCGCTCCTGTTTTTCTCATTCATTAATTTATTTTACATATATAATTAATTGAAAACTATTAGGTTTTATAACATGAGTCTTTTGTTTTGTAATATTATTTTATATTTTGTTTTAATTATTGGGGAATCATTGAGGGCACAAAGAACCAGGTTACACTGCTAGCGTTTGTTAGGTAAATTTCCTCTTATGATTGTGTCTCACCCTCAAGAGCTGTGTCATGCTCTGTGACCCCCCAACCCCCTCCCTCCTTCCCTCTCTCCACCCCCCATTCCCCCACTCCCCACCATGTACTAGTATCAATCATCCTCATATGAGAATTGAGTATATTGGATTCTCACTTCTCCATTCTTGTGATGCTTTACTAAGAAAAATGTGTTTCAGCTCCAGCCAGGTTAATACAAAATATATAACGTCACCATCTTTTTTAGTGGCTGAACAATATTCCATGGCACTTACACATCACACCTTGTTAATCCATTCCTGGATTTGTGGGCATTTAGGTTGTTTCTACAATTTGGCAATTGTAAATTGATCTGTAATAAAGAGTCCAGTGCAAATGTTTTTATCATAAAACAATTTTTTATCTTCTGGGCAGATGCCCAGAAATGGGATTGCAGGATCAAATGCGAGGTCTAATCTGAGTTCTTTGAGGATTCTCCATATTTCCTTTCAAAAAGGTTGTATTAGTTTTCAGTCCCATGAGCAGAGTAAAAGTGTTCCCTTCTCTTCACATCCACACCAGCATCTGCAGCTTTGAGATTTTGTGATGTAAGCCATTCTCACTGGGGTTTGGTGATATCTCAGGATGGTTTTGATTTGCATTTCTCTGATGATTAGGAATCATGAGCTTTTTTGTTTTTTAAATATATGTTTCTTAGCCATTCTTCTGTCTTCTACAGTGAATGTCTATTTGTTTCACTTGCCTATTGATATAAGGGATTTTTGTTTTTGTTGCTTAATTTGAAATCTCTGCAGATTCTAGTTATAAAGCTTTTGTCTGATTAATAATATGCAAATATCTTTTCCCATTCTGATGGTTGTCTGTTTGTTTTGGTTGTTGTCTCCTTAGACGTACAGAAGCTATTTAGTTTAATTAAGTCCCATTTATTTATTTTGTTGTTGTTGTTGTTGTTGCAATTGCTACTGGAGTCTTCTTCATAAAGTCTTCCCCAGGCTGATAGCTTCAAGTGTTTTCCTCACACTTTTACAAAGGACTTTTACTGTTTCTTGCCTCAGATTTTTATCTTTTCACCAACTTGAATCAATTTTAGTGAGTAGAGAAAGGTGTGGGTCCAGTTTCAGTCTTTTACATGTGGTTATACAGTTCTTCCAGCACCATTTCTTGAACAGGGATTCTTTCCCTGGTGTCTGTTCTTGTTTGGTTTATCAAAGATCAGGTGGCTGTTTTGGGATACCAATATCATTGCTCAGTCCCTTCAAGGTCTGGTGCATAAATCTGGGAGCATTTAAGTTAGGTGCACAAATAATTAGAATTGAGATGTCTTCTTCTTGTATTGTTCCTTTGACCTATGAAGTGTCTATGTCCATCTTTGTCTTTCTTAACTGTAGTTGCTTTCAGTCTACTTGCATCTGAGAATAAGATTGCAGCTCTGCCTTTCTTCTGATTTCCATTTGCTTGAAATACAGTTTTCCATCCCTTAAATCTGAGTCTTGATTCATCTTTCAGGGTTAAGTGTGACTTCTGGAGATAAAAGATGCACAGCTTGTCGTTTTTCATCCAATCAGCAACCTGTGCCTCCTCAGTGGGGCATTCAATCCATTGACGTTTTGAGAGTATTGATAAGTGTGGTAGAATTTTATTCATCTTGTCGTTAGAAAGTCTCTTGTGTAGTTTTATCCTTTGTGCCATTGTGGAAGCTAAGTTTTGTTCTTTGGCTTCTAGGTGTTTCCTGTGGTAGTGGTCCACTGTGGTATTCAGTGTTGAGAATAGGTCTAAATCTTTCCTGTAGAACTGGTCTTATTGTGGCAAATTTCCTCAGTGCTTGTATATCTGCAAAATATTGTATTTCTCCATCAAGTTTGAACCATTGTTTAGTGGGATATGGAATTCTGGGATGAAAATTATTTTGTTTAAGGATATTGAAGGTGGATGACCATGTTCTTCTGGCTTGGGAAGTTTCAGTTGAAAAGTCTGCTGTCATCCTAATGGCTCTGGCCCTGTAGTTCAGTTGGTGTTTAGTCCCAGCGGCTTGCAGAATTTTGACTTGGACAGGTTCATTACAATGTGTCTTAGTGAGACTCTATTTGAGTTGAGATGGCCTGGTGTTCAATACCCATCTGAAAGGAGTGTGTCAGAATCTTCAGTAGAAATTGGGAAGTTTTCTTTCATCATAGTCTCCAGTAGGGCTTCCATACCTTTGAAGCAATCTTCTTCCCCTTCAGGGATTTCTATTATTTGAATGTTTGAACACTTCATGAAGACTTGTACTTCTCTAAGTGCCTGCTCTGCTTTCTCGCTCTTCTTTTCTGCATCTATAACTACCTGGGTTAACTCAAACACTATCCTCTAGCTCTGATGTTCCTTCCTCTCCCTTGTCTATTATATGTTTTAAACTCTCTACTGCAGTCATCTTCACATTCCCAGACTGTCTCCTTCATTTCTTTATGCTCCGCCATATCCTTTCTATATTCTACATATTTCTCATGTGACTTTTGGTTCTATCTTTCCATTCTCTCATCCATTCCCTTTATTGGCTTAATCATCCATATTTTAAATTTCTTTTCTGTCAGATCCATTAATTCTGTATAGGAGGAGTCTTTTGTAAAAGCTATTTCATGGCCCCTTGGAGGAGTTGCTCTATTTTGGTTTTTCATGGTGCCTGGATATTTCTGTTGGTTCCTCCTCATGTGTTTTTTTTTTTTTTCCTGTTCACCTCCTTATGCTCCTTTTTCCTTCTCACTTCCTCCTTTGCTTCAAATTACCTTGTCTCAGAGTTTAGGTGATGAAGAGGCCTCTTGGTATGAGGCCACAAGGAGGAGAAAGGTAAAGAGTGAGCAGGGAGAAATAAAAGGAAAAGAAAGAAAGAGGAAAAAAGAAGGAAAGCAAAAAAGAAAATAAGAAGAAGAAAATAAAATGGAAGGGGAAGTAACAAAAATAAAAGTTGAAGAACTGGAGATAAGGAGGTCAGGAAGAAAGAATAAGAGTGATGGAAGAAATGGTACTGATCACTCGAGAATGTTGAGGGGCTGGGTTGGGTGGGTTCCTCGGGTCAGGTATCCTTACCAGTCTGAATGGAGCCTGACTCTTCCTCTACCAAAAAATATGAAGAGAAGAAACAGCACAAAAACAAAAAATGAGAAGTAAAAGTTAAGTAAGGATGAAAACAAAATAGAAAAATTATGTAGTGTGATCTTGCCAATATTTTCTTCCTAGGGCCAAAGGTATAAAGGTCTCTTAGCTCTCTTGAGCCAGAGTACTGCTGTGGTTTTCCTGCCAGACCACAGCTGTGTCACTCCAGGCCTCAGCAAAAAAAGAAAAAGAAGGAAAGAAAAAAGAAATAATAATAAAATAAGAGATAAAGGAGATGAAAAATGCTGTTGTATCAAATAAAGGAGAGAGAGGGAAGTGTAATAAAGAAGGAAAGGATAAAGACAAAAAAGGGAGGGGTTATCTTAGCTGTTGCAGGAGCAAATTATGTGGGAGAAATGAGAAAGGTAGAAGAGTCTCTGTCCAAAGAGAGAATGTAGAGGAGTGAAATAGAGAAAGAGAATGAGGCTAAAATACTGTAACCAAAAAATACAGAAGCCCTTGCTCTTGATGAAAGTAAAAATGGAAGTTATGAGAGAAACCAACCAAATAAATTAGCAAGGAACAAAACACATCAATACAAAATAACAAAAAGCTCTAATAATAAAAAAGTAATCTCAGCCACAAATAATCAAAGGAAGGAAGAATAAAACAATAAAAAATACTAACAACAACCACAGCAAGAAAAAAAAAAAGAAGAAAGGAGAAAATAACCAAATATAGATAAAAAAAATATATTGGAATTACCTGATTTTTAGTAGGACTATATTTGTGTTGCAATATATTGCCCTGCCACTTGGTGGCACTGTGGTTTTAGGGGACAGACAACAGCTGTTGACCTCTCTAGTTCTCAGGCATAGATCTGTTTCTCAATTGGCCTAGGTGATCGCCTGATTATTTCCTCAGCATTCAGGCGGGCCCCACTCAGTTGGCATCTCAAAGCTCTCCAGAATCCTTCAGAGGTAGGTCTCACAGTGCCCCCGGACAACAGTTCCTGTGGGCTGTGGGGGTCATTGAGCCTGTCTCTATTGGAAGTCAGACCCCAGCAGGTGGAACTAAAAAGGCTATGTCCCTGTAGGAGGCCTGCCCTTACCACCTTCTTGGGACCTTCCCACAGTGTCTGCCCCTGGCTGCCAAGACCTTCCCAGTATGGTGGTCTCTACCACTGCCAGTTGGTGGCAAATCCACTTCAACCAACCCTCAAATCTGGCTGCTGTACGCTGTTCAGGAGTACCCACTCTTCCAGGCTTTCTACTCAAGGTGCAGTGTCCTCCCAGAACTAAAACCTGCGAAAACGTTTCCTACAGGCCCAGACCTCTGCAGCAAAGCCATTCATGCCCACTGGCTCTGGAAAACTTGCCCAGTGTGTCAGAACTTCACAGCTCCCGCTCATGGACTGCATCCAGCATCTTGCCACCTTGCTGCACTGGAGCCATAGCTCCAGGCAAGGTCTCCGTACCAAGCACAGCCTGGCTTTCTCTCATTCCTCAGTTGTACCAGCAGAGTTTGCAGAACCATCCTTCTGGTCCACCATCTTGCTCTATCCCTATAATATATTTTTACCACCTTTATAATTCATATTTAAACTATTCTCTGTTTACCACGAGCAATTACTCTCCCACCTTGAGTTTCTCATTTGTTGGCATTGCTTTTCGGATGGCATTTTGTGGTTTAGAAATGTTTTCTCCTTGAGTTTGTGTTCATCTATATTGTATTTTCCACATTATAATATTGTTCAAAAGTCTGTAATTTACCTTTTTCCGTAAGGCTAAATTAGCTTTTAAAAAACATTTCATTCTTGAGATACTTTACTCAGAAGAATATGTTCCAGCTCCATCCATGTAAACATGAAAGAGGTAAAGTCTCCATCTTTCTTTAAGGGTGCGTAATATTCCATGGTGTACCACACTTTGTTACCACACTTTATTAATCCATTCGTGTATCAATGGGCACTTGGGCTTTTTCCATGACTTAGCAATTATGAATAGGGCTGCAATAAACATTCTGGTACAAATATCTTTGTTAAGATGTGATTTTTGGTCTTCTGGGTATATGCCCAGCAGAGGAATTACCGGATTTAATGGCAGACCTATTTTTAGATCTCTAAGTGTTCTCCATATATCTTTCCAAAAGGAATGTATTAATTTGATGTGGAGAAAAGGGAACACTCATTAATATTTTATTGTTTTCAGTGTACAGATAGTTCACCTCCTTGTATAAATGTATTCTGAAATATTTTATTTTTGTAGCTGTTGTAAATGGGATTGTTTTCTTAATTGCATTTCATATAATTTATTGCTAAGTTTAGAAATGCTACTGACTTTTGTTTGTTCACTTTGTGTTCTACAACTTTATTCAATTCATTCATTTTTTCTAACAGTTCTTTGGTGAAGTTTCTGAAGTTTTCTATTATACTGTGTATAAGATCACATCATCTGGCAATACAGACCATTTGACTTCTTCCTTTCACATTTGGGGGTCCTTCTATTTCTTTCTCTTTCCTAATTATTCCGGCTAGGATTTGCAATGTTATGATGTATAGAAGTGGTGAGAGAGGCAATTGTTATCTTATTCTTGATCTTAATCTAGGAAAAGATTTTAATTTACTACTATTGGGTATATGTTAAATGTGGATATATTATATATATACATAAATAATTAGGAGGCCAGCATATATATCAAGGACACAGTTAACATTATATGGCTTTATTGTGTTGAAATACACCCCTTATATACCTAATTTTTAGGGAGTTTTTATCGTGAAAAGGTGTTGCATTTACCAAATGCCTTTTCTGCATCAATTGAAATGATCATATGGTCTTTGTCCTTCTTCTGTCTCAGATTTATTGATTTGTGATCATTCTACTATCCTTTCATCTTAATTATAAATCTCACTTGATCATAGCAAATAATCCTTTTAATTGTTGTTGTAATCAGTTTTTACTATTTTGTTGAAGATTCTGTGTCTATGTTTATCAGGGATTTTGATCTGTGATTTTTTTTTTTTTTTTTTTTTTGTCCTGTCCATGTCTGGTTTCCATGCCAGTATAATGCTAGCCTCCTAAAATAAGTTTTGAAGTAGTTCTCCTTCTTCGTCAGTTTTTTGAGTTTGAAAAGGATTGTTATTGATGCTTTAAGTGTTTGGTAGAATTCAGCAGTGAAGTTATGCAGTCCTATGCATTTCTTTGATGAAAGGTTTTTTTTTTTGTTTGTTTGTTTTTTAAAATTACTGATTCAGTCATTATTAGTCTGTTTAGATTTTCTATATCTTTAAGATTTACTCTTGGTAAGTTATATAAAGAGAGAGAGAGATTTATCCATTTCTTCCAGATTATTCTTTTTCTGGTCATATATTTTATTCGTAGAATTTTCACAATTCTTTGTTGTTTCTATTATATCAGTTGTACAATCTCCTATTTCCTTTATTTTATTCGAGTTCTTTCTGCTAGCTAATAATTTGTCAATTTTGTTTGTCTTTTTTAAAGAATAACTCATAGCTTCATTGATCTTCATTACTGTTTTTCTAGTCTGTATTTTATTTATTTCTTCTCTGATCTTTATTATTTCCTTCCCTGTAATAAAATTGAGCTTAGTGTTTCCGTATCTAGTTCTTTGAGGTATAACAATAGGTTGTTTATTTGGGCTCTTTCTTCTTTTTTGATGTAGATATTTATTGCTTCAGATTTCCCTCTTAGATTTCTTTTTGTATTCCATAAGGTTTGCTATATTATGTTACATTTTTTTTTGTGTCAAGATAGTTAATTTTTTTTTTAATTTCTTCTGTGATCCATTGCCTTTGTTTTCATGTATTTATAACATTTCTGAAACTCCTTCATCTACTATGGATAGCTAGTTTCATACAATTATGGTCAGACAAGATATGTGGTATGATTCCCAACTTCTTAAAATTGCTACAATTTGTTTTATGGCCTTATATGTGATCTATCCTGGAAAATATACTGTGTGCACATGAGAAGAATGTATATTCTACTGTTGCTGAATAGAAGATTCTGTGTGCATCTTTTAGGTAGATTTGGTCTAAAATGTAATTCAATTCTCATTTTTTTTATAATTGATTTACTTTACTTTAAAATACCCTAGACTCAGTGCTGTCAGATGGCTCACAGAAATAAATACAGCAAAGCCCCCTGAATGAATCCAACTTTATCACAGGCTCAATGTATTTTCATAGACAAGATACCAAGGAAAGTAAGCAAATTATATTCAAAAGTCATAATGTTTACAAAGGTATAGCCCATCACATCATGAGCAAGAACCAGTAAATAAATATGTACTAAATTGTACCTGTACGTGTGTGTATACACAATTGATGTAAAAACAACAACAACAAAAAAAAACTACTATTAAGCCTAACAAAATATGTGCATGCAATTTGTGGGAATATTGTATAATTCTAGACTAAAATATTTGAGAGATCCATGTTGATGAATGAGAAGCAATATCAAACAAATGTCGTTTTCCCCAGTCTGATCTGTAGATTTAATGCAATACAAGTAAAGGTCAAAATAGGACTTATGGCAGAACTGAGAAGTAAATTCCAAAATGTATATGGAAATTTGAAGACTTAAGAAAATTCAAGACTCTTTGTAGAAAAAAGTAATACGTCGCTAGACTTGCCTTACTAGCTAACAATATTTCATTATAAACTATAATAATTGAGTCTGTGAAGCAGTGCAAAAATAGGCCAGGATATTGTGCTCTAAAACTGATAGACACAAACATAAGAACCTGCCTTTTGGCAGAACTTTGGAGTTGTTCCTTATTGCAAAGAGAACCGACTTTCAGTAAATGTTGTTTGAACAGTTGAGCATTCATATTTTACCAGTATCTTTGTCAGTAACTTTTTCTTGAGAAATGTATTTTCATTGCATACTCAGTTCACCTGAATTATACGTGGGAGGTGAAAGCAGTGACAATGTAAAAAAGCTGTAAAACACACAGGTCATCAGTATCCAGAGGGTAGAATAACTTTGGAGATAAAGAAAATTTAAGTAAGACAGTAAATTTTATGCAGTTGATACTATGTCATCGTTTTTTACTGTACGCAAAATGAAAATGTGATCAAATCAAATAATTTGAATTAAAAATCAAATACTCTTTATTATAATCTCTTCATTCTTAATAACAGGTAAATAAATGAGTATAAAGTGTCTTTCCTGATATAACCCATGCTGTAGTGAGAGAACAAAGATTTGATTTAAGATTTTCTAATTTGCAGATAGATTTTTCTTCTACCCCATAAATAAAGTTTTACTTCTGGGCCAGGCACAGTGGCACACACCTGTAATCCTAGCACTTTGGAAGTCCAAGCCAGGGGGATCACTTCAGCCTAGGAGTTCAAGACCAACCTGAGCAACACAGCAAGAGCCTGTCTCTACAAAAATTAAAAAATTAGCTGAGCACAGTGGCACATGTCTGTCTTCCCAGCTACGTGGGAGGCTGTGGCTGGAGGATCATTTGAGCCCAGGCGTTTGAGTTTGCAATAAACTATAATGATGCCATTGCACTTCAGCCTGGGCAACAGAGTGAGGCCCTGTCTCAAAAAAAAAAAAAAAAAATATATATATATATATATATATATTTAATTTCCTAAAGATTTAAACAAGAGCATTCACGATCCCCATAAAATAATTATATGATAAAATAACACAAAGTTTATAAGCACTGCTGATTGAGAAATGGAATGATTGAGTCAAAATTTTACTCTAGCATGAGTGTGTACATCACTAATGAGTTGGCAGTCTCTGCAACCATCAATATACAAACCATAATGATTAAGCATGGAAATGTAATCCGGTCTTCCTGATCCTCCCAATTGTCACTTTTTATAGATTTAGTGTTTTTATTTCAGATTCATCTAGAATTTTTATAATCCTCTTTCCGTGACCCTCCCAATTGTTGTTATTTAGAGATTCAGTGCTTTGATTTGAGAATAGTCTAGAATTTCTATAATGCTATCAAAGTTTTTAATGTCAATATGTAAATATTTGTGGCTAACATTAAATATTTAGAGCATAAATAGATGCATTCTCTATAATAAAAATATAGCAATATGAAATTTTATATGCTAGACATATTTTAATTTTGAAGCATTTTCTCTAAAATTTCAATAAAGTTTTCTCATGGAAAACACTTAATGTTCATGAAACTATGTTTTTACAAGTTAGATATTATGTTTTTGGGAAAATGAAGTCCCAATGCATAAAATAAAAACATAGGTAAGTCCCTCCACTAAAGCATCTGAATATTGATCTCTAGATATAATTCAGTGATTTGGTTTGCATTTACCTTGATATTAGACCTTGTCCTGTAAAATTAATACATAAAATAAAAAGTAAATACAGATTTGATACATTTTGATTCACATCCAAAGTATCTCAGCTGAAAGTGATTTACAGGAATTTAAATCATTTCAATAAGTTCTTTTTCACTATCCTAATTTACTTTGGCACCAGCTAACAGTGTATTAATTTCCTTTGGCAGAATAGCAATGAAACAGTCTATCGAAGGGTAACAGTTCCCGTGCCCCAAGGATCTGCATTCAACTTGTGAAATTTTCCTCTTGCCACTGAAGCTTTCACTATTTATCTGACCATAGTGCAGCCGATTTTTTACCTCTACTTTAGATGGAAAACTGCTGTGCAATAATATTTTGGGTCTCCCACGGATTGCAAAGGAAATTCCCATTGACTGCAATCAACATGTTTTTTTCTGATCAAATACTAAGCAACTATATATGAGTATTCATATAGTTTTTACCACTTTGTATTTTAAAATAATCAGATTCAGTTCTCAGATTCAGAAAAATTGGGATTTATTTCCATGTCACTTATTCTTTCAGAAGTAAAAGGAACCATTCTATTTGTGTAGTGCCATTGGGTTTCCTATTTAAAGGATTTCACAAATTTTTTTGTGTGTTTTTATGGCTTTTATTAAAGCTTATGCAATATGTGACAAATCACTCAGATTCTGACATTCAAAACAGTATGAAATTCTTGAATCATTAAAACCAAGTTGCTGGGAATTTCTGAGATGCTACAATAGCTGACTAACTTTAGCTGACTAACATTTCTGCTAAAACCAAATAAAAAAGAAAAATTACTAAAAAAGTATGAGTTGTTTGAAGTCATCTGAGAGTTGCTGAGGCTTTCAGGACTTGAGAGACCAAGATCCCTCATAAAAGTGAACCTCAAAGAACTAAGCTGACATTCTCTAAATAAATTTTTATACCCAGAGTACTTCCTGGAGAGAGAGAGACTGAGAAACTTGCCAGAAGACAAAGTAAATGAAAGCTAAGAGACAAAAACAAACAAACAAAAACTCCCACAAAACCAAAGTTTTGGTAAACACATGAGATATGTAGGGGAAATATGGTACTATTAAGAGACAATAATTGGAGTAAGGTACTCAGAGCTTCAAAGGCAAAATCTGAGGAGAGTGGAGATAAAAACTATACAGTGGTTACAGTTAGCAGTATTCCCCCTGGAAGTGTCTAAGTCTATGCACAGAGAAACAATTACAAAGAGAGAGAGAGAGAGAGAGAGAGAGAGAGCGAGCGAGAGAGAGAAAATAGAAGTCATTTTAAAGTTGAGAGGAGCAATATGATATCATATTATGGTTTTAATCTGCATTTCCCTGATTATTAGTTAATTGATTTATTTTCATATATGTGTTGGTAATTTTTCTCTCTTCACTTGAAAAACTATGTGCATTTCTTTTGCCCACACTCAGGAATGTACTCAATACTACTATGAAATTAATATTATAATCACCTACATTCTCATACAAATGGCAAAACATAATTATAGTCCAGAATGTAGAAGGGAAGAGGAGAGAAAGAGGAGGGGAAATGGGGATACCGGTGGAGGGAGGGTATTTGTTGGGACCTCACCTAATGCACATGATGCAATGGTAAATTTCAAAACTATTAAGAAATGAATGTAACTGATGGATGTGTTACTTAGTTCAATGTAAGTATTTCACATTGTATATCAAAGCAGTACCCTGAACCCTATAAATGCATCAATGTACAAAGTTATGATTTAATAAAAAATAATTTAAAAAATATCCCTTTGCTTTATACTCTTTCTTGCTTCTGAAACTCACAACATATTCTAGATTTTTTTTTTCATGTTGCAGTACCCCATATTTATCTCATGTTCTTTTCTATCCCTTTCCTTTGTTTTTCTTATTTCTGTATTTCGACTTGACATTTTCTGCAGATCTATATTTCAGTTTACTAATCCTGTCTTTTGATGTGTCAAATAGGATATCAAAATCAACCATAATACCTCAATACTGTAGTTTCAATTATTTTAATTTTTTTATCATAGCAGTTTTTAATTCTGGACTTTGAATTTTATTCTTTTTAAGTATTCTATTTACATAACTAGATTTTCATTTTTTATGTTTTTTCATTTTTTTATGTATTAATAAAATCTGTGGCTTCCAATTTGGATAACTGGGAGATCCATAGTTCTATTTCTCATTGAAAGCTAGAGATCTCTGTGAAAGCTTGCATGGTATTATAGTGTCCAGAAAATATTTAATTTATCCTCTGCAGGGATGCTAAATTGGGGGAGGATCATAGTAAATCAGGGGTGTAATGTACTGGGAGCTTGTATGGATCAGTGAGTTTGTATGGATCAGTTTTTCTCTGTTTTATGAACTGCTCCTAGGGTATTATTGTTTGGAACACCATCTGAGGGCATAGGGTGTCTACTAGGGTCCTTCCTCCATGTATACATCAAGGTGGTTTTATTTCAGGGTTACAAGCTTGGTTCAACATATGTAAACCTATAAATATAATACATCACATAAATAATATAAAAAATAAAGACATATGATCATCTCAATTGATACAGAA
Organism: Loris lydekkerianus; assembly: GCA_963574355.1. Taxonomy (NCBI): domain Eukaryota; kingdom Metazoa; phylum Chordata; class Mammalia; order Primates; family Lorisidae; genus Loris; species Loris lydekkerianus. The sequence continues at coordinate 35,411 of CAUYPK010053804.1, read as the reverse complement.
AAAGCTTTTGATAATATCCAGCATCCTTTCATGATCAGAATATTTACAAAAAATAGGCTTATATGGGTCATTTCTTAAACTGATAGAGGCCATATACAGCAAACCCACAGCCGGTATTATATTGAATGGAGTAAAATTGGAAACATTTCCCCTCAGATCTGGATCTACACAAGGGTGCCCATTGTCTCCACTGCTATTCAACATAGTAATGGAAGTCTTAGCCATCCCAATCAGGCAAGAGAAGGCAATCACTGGTATTTAGATGGGATCAGAGGAGATCAAACTCTCACTCTTCACAGATATTCTTGACTATGAAACAGGCGTATATTTTTTAAGGAGCATATAAAAAACTAATAAAATTTAATAAATATCTTTCGTTTTTCAAAAGCTACTACCAGAAAAGTGAGAAACTATGTTTCAGAGTTGAGGACATTGGCAACATATCAATCTGACAAAAACTTATATTCATAATACATATAAAGAATCCTACAAAAGTTTAAGGAAAAAATAACAATTTCTAGCTAAAGGAAATAAAAGGAACACAATATTGTGTAGATACATGACAAAAGATGATATCCAAATATTCATTAAAATATTTTATAAGTGCTCTTAATCTTACTCCTCATTAGATAAACAACTCAAATTTAAACTATAATGATTCACTTTATAAGCACCTATAAGAAAAGCTAAAAATTTTTAAAGATCCTAGCAAGTGTTAGCTTGAATGCACAAAAGTATTTATATACATGTTAGCTGATGTATTGTACATTACGTAGCAAAGTAGGAAAAACCTTTTATAGTGATAGAAGTCAGAGTAATGGTTTCCTTTGGTAACCAATTATTATTTTGAAGTGTTAGTAGTTCACATAATTGTTTTTACTGTGTAGGAATTCACTGGGCTTCATCATTAAGATCGGTGCAGTTTTTTGTATCTATTATTACATTTTAATAAATATTAACCGTATTTTACAGAAATGTAAGCAACTTAAGGGCTTTATATGACTATTCCTATCTCTCTTATATAGGAAATAAGCATAATTGATATATTAAGAACAGCTTGTATAAAAAGTATTTTGAGAAAAGGTAAAGATTTCTGCCCTTTTAAAAAATACATTTTGCATTTTGACTAAATATTTAAACTTAATTTTGCTTTCAAAGCTCATATGACTTCAACTGACTTATGGAAGGAAAAATTACGAGTAAGCCACAATGAAAATTTTAAACAAATAGTATATATTTTTGTAAGAAATTATTGAACCTATAATTTTTAAAATGTAAAAAGATTATAACAAACACCTGAACTTTAGGAACTGTGAAGGAAAAAAAAGCCTGATATTCACATGAAATTACTCCAAAGAAAAACATTGTTGCTTTATTATTCAAATTACTATAGTCAGTACATTGTTATCTGAGGACACTATCTTGGTTTTACTAGAAATATTGGTTATGACATGTTCACATCAATATGAATAACATAATTTTAAGATTTTTGCAGTCATTTTACTTAACTGGGATCATTTATTTACTCTTCCCTTCTAAAATTTTTACTGAGTACCATCTTTGTGTCATAATCATTGCCAGCCAATGGATAGATAGACAGTTGTGAAGAATTTCAACATGATCTCTATTTTGTTGTGGTGCATAAGGTCTGGAGGAGATGATACACAATAGGTTATAATCACACAAGTAAATAAATTACAAACTGAAATTTAAATATCTACAATTGAATTGAATATACTGTTAAAGAGAAAATCAGAGACATTCGGTTGAAATTGTACAATCAAGGAAGTTTTTCTGAGGTTAATCTGGACTGATATCTGAAGGATGAAAGGGCACAGAACAGAGTTCAGACTGTTCTGGCAGAGGACTCCCTGACCCTTGCAGTGGGCATTGGAATGAGGACCAGGGTGCCTGAGGTATGGCATCGATGGATCAGTGATCCTTCAGGAAATGTCTGAGTTTTGCTTTAAATACACTGAGAAACTATTAAAGGGTTTAAAGATCAAAGGCCTATTAAAATTACAATTTCAACATTAAGTAATAGACTGGCCACTCAACAATGTGAAAGGTTGATTGGAAGAAGAAATAGTAGGTTTGAGGCTTCTGGTTAGGAGGATTTATGAGTAGCCCAGGCCAACAATTCAGGTGGCTTGTGTTACAGTGTTAATACTAAAAATGAAGAGGAGTGGTCAAAATTCATACATACTGGGGAAAATCAGATTTTTGAGCTTTACTTTTACCTACGTGAGAATAACATAACAGCATATATTTTATTGGATCCTTATAGATACGAAAGGAGATAATTGTAACTGTTGGTTTTAATAAGGAATAAATTCTGTTCCACTGGGGAAATAAGAACATTCATAGACTAACCTAAACTATCTGGAAGTTAATTGCTCAGGTAATCCACCCTCCTCAGCCTCCCAAAGTGTCGTAATCTTATCTAATGGTGAATTAACCCGCCCTGTATCCTCCTCTCCTCATCCCCTGGCACCGGTTGCCAATTCATTTCTGATTGCTTCCTCTAATTCCACCAATATTGAAATATTTGTTAATTTTCTTCATTTTACACATGCCTAACAAAGTTGCAGTGCTATCCTGTTCTGTTCTTTGAGAACCATATAGTCCCAGATTTCTCTTTCGTATTCCAGTATCCATACAGCCGACAACAGAGCAGTGGCTCACTCACCGGCTGTTTCTCCATGTCCAGCACATGTTTTACTCTGTCTCACAGGGGGAGAGGCATCCTGAAATCATCTTACTCCAAGCACAGCCTTCACAGCAGCACATTTTTATAGCCAGGGCTATTGCTATCTACATAAACTGCTAGCTTATCTAAAGTTATATGACGATTTTACTGTTTAAAAAGCATAAACCAAAAAGCCTGCTTTAGTTCAATTCAGTAACTGTAAACTAAGCATCCATATACAAAAGACATTCTAGTGCAAAGAAATAGAAAGATAGCACAATTCCTTCCCTCTGGTGCCTAACTCTATATATTTTCCAAAATTAGAGTTCCTATGTTTGTTTAACAAATAGAATTGATGCCATGTGGAAAGAATTCTATATATGCAAGTGTACCTTGAAAAACATACATGTAGCTAAAAAGGTTTTTTAATGTAATTTAAAACTAGCATTTTAATTAATGTAAGCAAAGTTATTAAAATGATCTGAATTTGAAGAAAATAGCCTCAATAGGTATGTTAGCATAGAACCCCAAGAGTAAAGTTGAAGTAACTTATCTACACTAAATGTGTTATGCTGATTCTTTCAAGCTTAAATCTCAAATCCTTGGATTTGATTAGAAACATCAGGCTACCGTATGTTAGAAGGGTGAATACATTCCCTGCTGGAAAATGAAGGGAGTGGCTATACTCCTAGTTAGGTCAGCCAAGAGCTAAAGGGAGGAGAGAGAATGGAGCAAAAATCTCAATGTATTAAACCATATTGTATGCATTTAAAAAGCATTTTTTATAATATTTCTTCCAGGTAGAAAGAAGGGAAATCTGGTAACAATTTACACTGATGTTCAGACCCATCCCCAGGAGTATTAGTTTGGAATAATAATAAATGTATCAAATTTTTATTAATTTATAATTTTTTATGAATATAATTTTTAATTTAGGACAGTGACATGATACGGGCCTCAAGGTCTTTATCTGTACACACGGTGGGCTCAGAACTCACTGTCCAGCCACTGCCTATATTGGGTTTTGACATCGGTAGCTAAATCTCCATGCTCTCAGACCTCCATGCTTGCCTGCAAGAAAGTTGGTGCTCATGAATTATTTTGAACTGCAACTTTCTCCTGGGAGCAGAGGAGCTGGGATGAGGTGGCTGAAGTTCCCTGCAGACACTCAGGTACAGTGTTTCTCTGTGGTTATCACTAGAAGGACATTGGATATTGGTAAATTTTGGACACTGACTTCTGTTTTCTAGTTTTACAAAATAAAAAGGAAAAGGGTTTTTCCATGTTGTGCCCATTTAGGATGTCTAGTAAAAGACTGATTAAGAATAAATATTAACAGGAATTATAAAACTGTGCTTCTCTCCATAGTTAATTTGCCTTGCTAAGTCATAACTGTGCAGCCAATTTCCACAACTGCAATTTTTATGTTTCCCAGGATGCTGTGGGAGGCCACTTTTTTTTTTTTTTTTAAATTTTTTTTACAGAGACAGACTCTCACTTTATGGCCCTTTGGTAGAGGGCCGTGTCATCACACAGCTCATAGCAACCTCCAGCTCCTGGGCTTAAGCGATTCTCTTACCTCAGCCTCCCGAGTAGCTGGGACTAGAGGCCCCCGCCACAATGCCTGGCTATTTTTTTGTTGCAGTTTGGCCAGGGCTGGGTTTGAATCCGTCACCCTCGGCATATGGGGCCAACGCCCTACTCACTGAGCCACAGGCACCGCCCAGAGGCCACTTTTGTTACATGAGAGAACCAGTAAAAGTGAAAATATGCCAATCTCGAGTGGACTTGGAAAAATACCTTTGGACTATGTAGAAGAGCAATATCTCTTCTCTAATGAAGTAAGAATCAGCATTCTCCTACAACACTCAACACAGTTAAAAGGAAGGGATCCTAAACCAAATTTTCTTCTGTTTCAAAAGTTTGTATCTCTGAACAGATCATTCAAACTATAGGCAGAGCCTCAATCTTCTATCATCCAAATGGGATCCCGACACAGATGGGTTAGGATTAACCTATCTCATGAACCCATGCTTGAATTGCCTTTGATCAACTGGCTGTTCCTGACTAGTTGACCATCCTAATCCTTTCCTTTGATCGACTTTTGTCTCATAAACTCTTTTCTTTGTCCAAACAATCTGGACTCCTCAAAAATGAAAACAAGCCTGTGAAAACATTTGGGTATGTTGGTGCCCTAGTGTCACATCAGCTCAAGCCATTCATCCAGGAGGATCAGCAGCCCTCTATAAATTAATGAATATAAATCCCTGAAATCAATGCTGGTGTATCACCTAGTTTGAGGATAGTGGTGTGAGTGTGGTGGTCAGGATGGACGAGCCAGGCTTGCAATGCTAAGGATGGATGGTGAGAACTCACAGGAGCTAAATAATAAGGAAGGTGACATATTCAGATGTGTGGCAGCCAAGCAAAAAAGGTATTTTGATATGGAAACATATAGAGGTAATAGAAAACAAAACTCCTTAATGTCAGGTACACAATTTAGAATTCTGCCATTACTCAATGCATAAATATAAGAACTATTTTAACATACCTATCAAGACATGTAATTTAACAGAAATTTTTGGCTTCCATGACCAATGATTTGATAGATATTAATTTTCAGAATATGCCTATGTATTTATTTTTGCTCTATGTAAGTTTATTTTTTATAGCAAAAGGTCAATATATTATTTAATAGAAACAACATCTTTAAGGAAGTGAACCAGACCACCCCCCCAAAAAAAAATTAAGATCTTACTATATGATGAGGACCATTCTCCTTAGGGTTAGTTGGTATCTCAGGTGGTTTTTATTTGCATTTATCTAATAATTAGGGATGATGAGCTTTTTTTCATATGTTTGTTAGCCATTCGTCTGTCTTCTTTAGAGAAGATTCTATTCATCTCATCACAAACCCTCAAAACTGCAGATGCTGGTATGGATATGGAGAGAAGGGAACACTGTAACGCTGCTGGTGGGACTGAAAACTAATACAACGTTTTTGGAAGGAAGTATGGAGAACCCTCAAAGAACTCAAGCTAGACCTCCCCATTCAATCCTGTAATCCCATTGCTGGGCATTTACCCAGAAGAGAAAATATCCTTTTACCATGGGACACTTGCACTAGACTATTTATTGCAGCTCAATTTACAATTGCCAAAATGCAGAAACAGCCTAAATAGCCACCAACCCAGGAATGGATTAACAAGCTGTGATATATGTATACCTTGAAATACTGTTCAGCCACAAAAAAAAGATGGAGACTTTACATCCTTTGTATTAACCTGGATAGAAGCAGAACACATTATTCTTAGGAAAGCATCACAAGAATGGAGAAGCATAAATCCTGTGTACTCAATTCTCATATAAGGACGATTAAGGTCCTAGTACACATTGGGGGATGGGGAGTGGGGAGAGCTGAGAAAGGGAAGGAAGAGGGGGGATCAAGGGGTGTGACACACCTTTTGGGGGTGATACACAAATATAAGAGGGTCCTTATCTAACAAAAGCAATCAGTGTAACCTGGTTCTGTGTACCCTCAATGAATCCCCAACAATTAAAAAAAATAATAATCTTACTATTGAGGACAAAGAAAATATGTCTTCAGAGTATTCGGCTACCCTAGTACTGACCATGAGCAGTCTGCCTTTAAGTCCACACTCATGAAAGCCACCCTCAGCTGACACTTGTTTCCCAAGGCAAATGAAGTAATGTAGGTAAAATGCTGATCTATCGCATACAGTAAAACCTCAATCAATGCTAGTCAATGGTAAATGTGTAGATTAAATTTTTGATCAATTGAAAACTAAACATTATAGCAGCTTTTGGCCTTGTCTTCTATTCAGTCAGTACTCAGTTCTGTATGTTAATCTGACCATAATTAAAAGCGTGATAGATTGCAAAAAATAGCCACAAACAACCCCTCTCCTTGCTGCTTTACCCAATAATTCTGAGCAAATACCCACTTTGATGCTGGGCTCGACCGTGTAACTTATTTTAGCCAGTGAGAGGATAGCAAACAAGCAGAGACTTAGAAATGGCTATGCACTGAGGCTTGTCCTTTCTTGCAGCTTATGCAACTCTGCAACCACTACACGAGTAAGCGCAGATTAGCCTGCTAGCTGGACAGGCCTAGGACCCAGTCTAGTGATTCTACTTCTTGTCCCGACTCTCTCCTGGGACAAGAAGTAGAATCATTGCAGACCAACCAGCCCTGGTCAGTCAACAGGTGACAGCTGGTGAATGAGTGAGATTAGTTGAGACCTTTGGAAGAGGAACTCTCTAAGTCCAGCCCCATGTTGCAGCCAGATGAATTGGGAATTAAATAGTTGTTTTAATGCACTAAAATTCTGGGTGGCATATTACTTCCCCAAACTAACAGATAAAGTAAGAAAATTAAACCCCAGTTAACCTTTATTGAACTTATAGTATAACTGGGGTAGAAAACAATTATGTGCAAATTTGGAAATTATTGGATTAATAAACGAAAAAGAAAAGAAAATGTCATAGACATGTTGAAGAAGTTGTGTCTGTAATCTGTTCTGCGTGATCTACTTTGGCACTGCATAAGGCCTTGTCGCAAGCAGATTATTAATGCACACGTGAACTTCGTTCCTGGAGTTATTTAAGGTCATCTGGCTTTGTACTTGATCTTATTTCTGAAGCTGGCAGAGCCAGAGTAATGTAAATTAACGATTTAAAACTATTAGCATCCAAGCCTCAGCAAGATTTTATCTGGCAAAACGTCTCAGTCCTATTCTCAGAGTGAATGAAGAAAAAAAATTGTCATAGGAAATCCTGCCATTGTGGAGGAATAGATGCTTTTCAACGTGACCTGTCTTAACTCTGGGCACAGGGTGAATCAACTTCCTTTGGATATGTCCCTATTTTTAGAGGGATTGTTACATACTCTAAAATGTTGAATTCCATGTAATTGTAAAGTTAAAACTGAGAAATATTTTTATATTGAAGCAGACATCACTGTGAGCATTACTAATTTGTTATATATTTGAAGAACAGCCAAGGACCATATTTTTCTAGGTGAGTATGCAATGATATTTATTATGGTTGGATACAAAATTCTATCTCTATAACATAGAAATAGTCAAACAAAGGACAGTAACACCTATTTTAACTAATTGAATCCATACTAATCTAAAGAAACTCTAATTTTTTTCTAAACATCAATTGCATATGGCAAAAAGCAGATACAACACCTACCTCTTAGATGTTTTTAATTGTTTACCTAATTCTAATTCCCATTAAAACATATAACTTTGAAAAATATTTTTGGTTGATTTCCATTTTAGTTTTCATTATGAGAAAATATTCTTTTTAGAAGACTCAGAATATATCAAATGTGTATTTTGTAATCCCTACAACATTCAAAACTAATATAACACAATGTACATGACCAAATAGATTTTTCAGAGTCCTAAAGTTTTTAATAAGCATCCAGATTTTGGTTATACCTACCAAAATATCTTCTAATAGCAAAACATTTGTTTATTAAAGATAATTACATATATTTGCTGAGTTAGATGTAAAATAAAGTCTATTTGTCCTGGGAACTGTATGACACAGGGATTGGCTGGCCATTTGAATTGCAATTGTCTGTTGGTGAGAATATATTTACCATCTGTCAGTTCCCATGTTTCTGCTTGGCACTGCCCACTGGAACATTCAGAGTTGCTTTTAGCTATAAAATTCTCCTCCAGTTATAATCTGCCCAAGCCAGTGTTTTTTGAGCTATTATAATGCATACCTGTTAAATCCATTATTCCCACTAATGTAGTTTTGTGTGATTGGGGGTGAAGTACTCAGTCAGGGTGATTTGTATATAACAGAAATTGTGTCAGCAACAGATGGGTAGGTGGGGCCCTTGTTCCTGGGAAGTTTGGATAAACAGAATTGGTAAGAGACTTTTAGAAAACCTTTAAGAAAAATAGTTTGGGGAAAAAAATAACAGTTTGGAGACCAATTATTCATTCACTGAGCTATGAAGTGTGAGCGTATACTAATAATAAGTGGATTTTTAATAAATAAAATTAATGTAAATATTCTGTGAAGTAATTGGATTCTGTTTATCTATTTACTCATTGTCTTGGATATTTCCATGAATAACAATGTTGATATTTTAATGTCAGCATTGCCCAAGAGAAGAATTTCAAGAAGTATCCAGAACTACTGACAAATTATTTTTGTATTACATTATGAACCATCTTCTGTGGTCTATTACCATAGGCTGAGTCTATTTTTAATATTCTTTTTATGGTTTTCTCTAATACTGCTTTTATTAATACTTTAAAATTATTTCAATAAATCATGTTTAGAACCCAATATAATAGAAATAGATGTACAAAACCTTCAAGTGTATTTTTATTGTTTCTTCTCTCAACCAGAGATCATTACAAAAATATTTGACTAACACTAAAGTCGTAGCTGATAAAAAAAAATGCATAAGTTATTATTCATTCACTCAAAGTAAACTTCACCCAATCATTCAGGTGACATTGTTGTCATCAACTACCACATCTAATTCTCGTATTTTATGATGCCAAATTATTCCAACAACTGTGAGAATAGTAGATATCATTGCACTGATTACGCGCTTTGATTTCTATCCCTTACACAAATATTTCATTTACACAGCACAAAACAAGAAAGAACAAAAATATATTAATATTTTTTCACTGAATAATCTGTAATACACTTGACACTATGGGGGGGAATGGTAGGTTTTGAATAGTTCAAATATTCAAATATGTATTAAAATACATATTTTTCCTATTTGTCTAAATATCTTCATATAACATCAAAATTGTAAAGTCATCAAAAATCATATATATGTACCTGGTGAAATCACAAATTCTGTAACTAGCCTTCTTGGATTTAAATTTAAACAGTGTTGATTGTGTTGACCTTGGGAACATCTATTAATTTTTCTGTCCTAAGGATCATCATATGTCAAATAGGGTGACAGTGCTGCGTGCCTCATAAGACTGTGGAAATGGCTCAACGTGACATGCTCAGCAGAGTGCAGGAAGCATCAGTTCTCTACTGTCTGTAAGGTGCAAATATTCATAAATGAATGTGTATCAATCAATGTAACAGGGTCCTAAATCACATTTTTATACTTTTCTCACCCATTTTCTTGAAGTCGCCACACTTAAAACACTTTACTCACTAACACACCTGATTTGCCTCAGAATTCTGTTTCCTTTCCTGCAATGCTTTTCTCAAAATCTTTATATGTTCACTCATTATCTGGAGCGATTGGTCCCTGACCAAACTGTAGTAAATAGACACATGTCTCTATCACATTTTATCCTGTGGCTCTACTGCACTTCTACAACACTTGGTATCTAAATGTCAATCTTCCTAGTCTCACTTGTCATTTATTTATCATGACCCTTCAGTCTTTTCATCACTGTGTTTCCTCATCGAGTTGGTGCTCAGTGAGTACTTTTAGAATTTCCCCTTGTTGCTTCCTCACCCCTAACTCCTAAATTCTTTTGCTATTTGCATCTTTACCATATTTCTTTCCTGTATCGGCATTTGAACTTGGTTGACAAAGTCCTATCCTCTTCAGAATAGCAACGTGCGTCATCAGCAGTTTCCCCAGCACAAAAGGGATGAGATTAGACTTTATCGTATTATATTTTGGGATTGAGCAGAATGCAGAGGTTTTGTGCCAGGATTTTAAGTGGTAGGCGAGACCTAGAAATGCCTAATAGGTTTTACTCATTCAGAATTTCTTAAGCAACTGCAATGTTTTATTAATCTTGAGAAATTAGGGCTCCGGATGCCCAGCACTGGAGAATCACATGGTGCCCACTGGACTTGGGCAGCACAATAGCCCTGTTCCGGAACCTGAGATGAGATATGTGTGCTCCAAGACGTGTAATGTTTCTGCCCCTAGAAATAAAAAGTTTCGAGGAGGAAGACAGACAAATATTAGAAATAAAATGACAAGTGCCAAATTAGATATACAGAGAACTGTGACCATAATAAGGACAGGAATCCTAACACTTTAGAAATGAGGAAATGCTTCTCTAAAGAAGCAATATTCCCAAAGATAAGTGAGGAAACCAGAATGTCTCACCTGTCCCCAGGGCTGGCCATGACACACCCAAACTAGTGACAGATGTTTTCCTGAGGGTTCTCAGGCACCAATTGTGCTGCTTTGAAGTGCAGTAATTGGGTGTACGGAGGGAGAGAGACATCATTCCCATATGGTAACTTTGGTGCCTAGAAATGTCCTTGTAAAAAATCCTGGGACGTTGCCAGTGACCAGGTGCCTCCCCCAGGAAACCGCGTGGCAGTGTGCATTAACAAGAAGGCTGGTGTAAAAGAAACTGAGAACTTATGAGACAGCATATGAAGACTACTAGAAATAACTGGCCAATGTTTTCAGGCATTGCACATGAGGAGGGAAAATGATATCTTGCCATTTTGATTGAGACTGTGGAATTTGGACATTAATATTAATGAATCCTCATTTGAACCCACAAGCTGTGAGGTTGGCAGACTTTACTGGTACTTTGGTATAAGCAAGAAGATCTATTCCCATGACTCGTTAACTTCAGGCATCTCTTCTACAAAGCATAATTAAGATAACTTGACATAGAGATGCTGTTGAACACCTGGATTTTTTTTTTTTTTCTTTTAGACACACTCTCAATCTCCTCGGTAGAGTGTTGTGGCATCAGCCTAGCTCACAGCAATCTCAAACTCCTGGGTTCAAGAGATCCTCTTGCCTCAACCTCTCTTGCATCTGAGACCACAAGCACCTTCCACCAGGCCCAGCTAGATTTTCTGCTTTTTAGTAGAGACGGGGTCTCATGCTTGCTCAGGCTGGTCTTAAAATCGTGAGTTTAAGCAATCCACCTGCCTCAGCCTCCCAGAGTGCTGGGATTACAGGCATGAGCCACTGTTACGGACCTGAACATTGGGAGCTTTTAATAGCTCCTCAACCTTCATCCCTGCAGGAGTGTCCAACAGTGGTTTGTGGGCCATGGACTAATCTTGTGAGGACTATTTTGCTTACCTGTGGTGGTGTCAGATGCCACGAAAAGTATTCATGGGTCATTTATTTTTCCTCATCAACAATCATTAGTGTTTGTATGTTCAACGTATGGCCCAAGACAACTCTTCTTCTGAAGTGCAGTGGAGAAGAAAAAAGGTTAGACACTCCTGCTAGAGAAATGATTAATTCCCCAGGCACCTTTATATTATTTGGGCTGTAACACTATAACCTCTTTTCTAAAACGAGGCACACAGATCTCTCTGAATGGTTTAGATTTCAGGGGCTCAGATGACACTTTCACAACTTGTAGGAGACCCGGACCTGGATGGTGAACCCCCTAAATACGAGACCTGTTCATGAATGGATTCAGACTGCCACTTTTTCTCCTGGTCCCATGTACCCAGGCCAACCAATGAAAAATCCTGAAGCTCTCCCAGTCTCTTTAACACGCAGACTGATCTTGCTAAAGAATTGTTTATTACTAGATGAATTGCTAATCAAAATATCACTAGAATGTGATTTTAATAAATTATTTTAAAGGAGGGATCTATATGACAGCTAGGCCTTTGAGTTTCACGTCTGCTGGGTTATCTGTACAGCTCATTTAGTCTTTACAAAAACAGATCAAAGTTTCCCCGTCATGCTAACATGAGGATAATACTTAAAACAAAGACGGCTTGTCATAATTGGCAGCATGGCCAATGCTCTTCAATGGATTCAATTCATTTAATTAATATTTATCAAGCGCCCAGACGCAGCCTGGCAGTCTGTGAGGTGCCAGCCACTCCCACCCTCCCACCCTTGCTGTCTTTTTACCATCTGCTCTCAGTGTGAATGGCAGGCAACAAGCCACCTCAGAATGAGAAAATGTGTTCCCGGGTCGCCTGTGTTACTTCCCATTCCGCACTGTCCCTGGTTTCTCACAGGGCTTGAGCTTGTGTGTGAATTATATATGCTGTATGGTATGAGAGTCAAAGTTTTAAATATGCTTTGTCGACAGGGTAGTTGAGCGTTCAGGTTTTCTCTCTTTCCCTATAGTCAGTGAGTACAAGATTTAATATTAATGAATTGTCATGTTCCCAATGATTCATGAAAACAACTCTGAAATGGTTTTCCCACAGAATCATGGTAATCGAGAAAAATTTTTTTTATTTCAAAATATTAAGGAAGTACAAATGTTTCTGTTGGTTGGCTTGAATCAGGGCTATAAATGCTCCTGTCACCGGGTAGTGTTTATCGTTCTCCTTAGGGTTTTTGGTCCCTCCCTTTCTCCCCTCTGCCCCGTGATTGATTTCCCACGACTTACTTCCCTCTGTGTACTTGTGTGCCTCTTGGTTAGGTGAGACTGCAAACTAGTACAACCCCTATCAGTGATAGTATGGAGATTTCTCAAAGAATTATAAGTGGACCCATCATTTGATCCATTAATCCCAAAAGAAAAGCCATTTTATCAAAAAGACCCCCTGCGTTCATAAGTTTATTGCATCCCAGTTCACAGTGGCAAAGATGTAGAATCCACCCAAGTGCCCATCAATTCATGAGTGGAATAAGAAAATGAGGAAATGGTATACAGAACTGGCATCTAAAGCTGGCATCTCACTGAGACATCAAAGTCAAAACCTTTATGTCTTTCCAAGTTATCCAAGTAGTCACAAAGTTTTGTTCCAAATCAGTCCTCAGGTGTGGTCCCCTTCCCGTCTTTCTCTTGCTACCCTGTACATTTCCTTGGGACAAAAACAACATTTCATCTGTGCAGGGCGAAAAGCACTGAAAAGCTGACCTCCTGAAATGCGCATGAAGGGGTTGAAGGAGCAGTCAGGGGCACTTTCATTGACCAAATAACTGTCCTCCTACTCCTTGACTTTTTTTCGCCTTTTTACTTTAATTTTTGAATGACACCTTTACACCTATTGTGTTTCACCTCTGGCTCCTGTGGCTCTGCTCCACGGATGGCCTTTCTGCCCATGTTACTGTTGTCCACAGTTCTGCCTCTGTCTCCGGATGGTGTGATCCCTGTTACGGATTACTCCTTTCCTTTCCAGGGGCAGGCACTCTTTGCTTCATTCCTCTGTGGGGGTGACCACCAAGACTGTGTCACTTTGGTCACATTGCTCCTTGTTGCCATTATATTTCAAGTTTTTTTTGTACTTTTTAATTGGTTATTTTTTTTTTTTTTTTTTTGATGAATCATGCTTTATGGGAAATCTGCTTGTATGATTTCTTGTTCTTTTTCACATTTTTTTTTCTCTTATAAGAGGGTTCAAATGAATTGTCATTAACACCATCCCACAGGATTTATCCAACATCCTATCTCCGTAGGTGGAGGGGTGTCTGAAATCTAGTGAATGAAAGATTCAGGGTGATACAGCTTCCATTTCCTATTCTCAGCCTCTCTCAGGAGCGCAGTTAATGTAATCACAGCGCTGCTCAGGGGTGCCATGACTGGGCTTTTTTCATGAGAAAGAAAAACGATTTCTATGCATGTTTTTTCTGCCACTGTCAGCAGATAACTATTTCAGCACGCCCTCTCTTTTGAATCACCTTATGTTCTGTAGCAAGAAAGTTTTCTCAACCAAAGTCAATCTTGCCCAGGTTTCTAGAAATCTATGTAAATAGTTTTGATGTCATCCCATTTTCTTTCATAGCCAGGAACTGGATTTTCTAGAAAGAAGAAAAGGGAGTTTTTACTAAAATCCCCTGTTGGTATTTCCATTCATCTTTGGTAACATTTATTTCACTCTGGCGGCTAATACAATGTTAGTCCTTCATGAATCATTTTCTCAGAGTGCATTAGTGGGTGGAGGTCACTTAGTTGCTTATTCATGAGCATTTAAAGAAGAAAATAGTTAAAAGTAAGAAGGAAAGTACATTTTTGGAGAATCATCAGCAGTAACAGCAAATATAGGTAGAGAGTATTCAAATATATCTATGGGAAAAAAGCGTTTTCACTCATTTCCTTAGCTAATTCTAAGAAATTGGGTTCTTGAGAGAGAGAAAATAAACACCTGATACTTCTTTTACTATTTATTTTATAGTGTTAATGTAATAGTTAATGTAAAATAAATAGTTTACTATTTATTTTATAGTGTTAATGTAATAGTAATGTAATAGAAGTTTTTCCACATTTTATTGACTATCGGTCACTTCTTACTTCCCCTTTCACTGCATAATTGTATTCTTGGGTTTTACATTTGTGTTGGCTCGTAACCCCTTGAAGGATCGGTTTGTAAAGCAAAGCAGAGCCACAGCCCACACTCCACCCAGGGAAGGAATTTTTAATGTCATGGCTCTACTATGCTTAATGCTTAACTTTGCCATTGCTTCATGTTATTGATTTGTAATATTTGAAATGTTATTCTTTTGAAGAGCTATAAGGACCCATTCAGAGTAAGAGATAAACATAATATCCCGGTCTCCTCTAGAAAATGTGGCTGTTGTGTAAATTACTTTTATTCTCTCATCTTCAAAAGCACACCAAGACAAACCGTAGCAATTCTTACGGCGTCTAGTGTGGTAACTGGGAATGAATTGGCAGTGGCGTGGTAGACAGAATATAGTAGGAAAAAATAGCATCCAAATAACTTATATGTGGAATAAAACCCCAATTGCTTTGGCATCCTTTTTCATAGGCAATTAGAAAAATCTGATCCTTAATGGGGACAAAAGAAGAAAGATACTTTAAGAAATATCTCCAAATTATGCAAGCTATAAAACAAATGGGCTCTTGGTTCTCTATTACTTGTTTGGGATAAGAGTAAAACTTGTAATGTGTAATACCTACTTCCAAAGTTAACTGGCAACAAGAAAATCATGCAGCTTTTCTTTTGTTTTAGTTTAGTTTTTTGTTTTTTTTTTTAACTTAAAGTCTAAATGTTAACAATTCTTAGAAAGAGAGTTAGTTTCTGAGAAACTCCATTTTTACTGCTGTTACAGATCCTTTTGCTCTTGATCTTAACTCTGTAAACTTACCTTTCTCTTCCTCGATAAATTTTGTTAGCTAGCCTTACAAAAAAAAAAATTATATCAACTTAAAGTTATAAAAAAACAGGATACAAAACAACCATTTGGAAGAGAAATCCCAAATTAAAAAAAAATTCAACATGAATCCAAGAAGACCTTTTTAATTAGTCCCATAGGTAGAAACTTCAATGTGGAGATCATTAGAGCATGAAATCTGTTGCTACATGATTAGATACCAAATAAGTCCTGCTCAGAAACAACCCTGGGAAGTTAGTAAAAAAAGACACCGTTCTTGTCTGCCTTAAATTGGAATTCATGAATGGGTAAGTCAAATCCACACACAGCAGGATGACTTTTAAGTCTCTCTTGTTAACACCAATAATATAGTAATATTTTAATGTGAATCAATCACAGAAGGAAATATTATACAGCTATTTAAAGTATTTTCTTTGTGGATATGTAAAATTATAAAAACATTTTGTTAGAATTCTAAGTAAAAATTGATAACAAGTAGGCATGAAATATAATTAAAAATGAATAAAATACAAAAAATTGCTTATAAAATGCACATACATGCACAAAAACGAAAGCAATACCTTGTTACAAACCCATTGCCACCTATTTCTCAAATGCTTTGTGACTTTTTTTTAAAGAAGTTTTAAAATCAGGTACCTAGAGGTCGATAATACTATCTGCTTTAAAGTCACTGGAGTCACTCAGCTGAAGTATAATGGAAGGTCTTGGTGTTAACAAGGCCACTTTATTTTTTATGGCAAATATTAATGCAGTAAACTAATCCAAACACTTTTCCTCCCGTATTTTAACATCTTTTTGTCTTAGATCAACTTCGAGAAGCATATTGGTATTAAAGGACCTAAGCGTATGTGCTGCCATTGATATCCTAACACCAAATTACTTTTCACAAGCTTGTGCCAATTTCTTCTTCTACCAGCAACACACAAAATGCTCACTTCAGTTTTTGCTCATAAATCTAGGTGTTACGAACAGGAAAGAAATCAGCTTGAATTCACTGAATACAAAATTCAGATTGTAACTATTTATACAACATTCTTTTGAAAACATATATGGCTTCCCAAGTGATCATTTTTTTATATAACAATTGCATTTATTAATTAGTAGATTTCCAGATTTCTCTTTGATGACCAATATTGGAATCTTGATATATATTTACTGCCTAGACTGGAGTTCTGAAATATCAACTATTAGATTCCTGAAGGAATTGGGCCTGAATTCTGAAATATCAACTATTAGAAGGAGTTATTAGTTGTTGATTAGTGAGGAGCATTTCAGTACTTCACATAGACAGAAAATAACTGGTAATTACGGTTTGATGTTGAGATTAAAGAACCACCCATGCTCCTCCAAACCCAACCTGTCTATTTCTGTCCCAAGCTGTCTCTGATCTAACTCTAGAAAGTTGTCCTGTGATCATTTCCACTTTGTTCTGCTTCATAAATATCTATATCATTACTGAATCATTCCTAACACATAGATGTGCCTTAAAATCTTCCCTTAAACATAAAATCTTTTCTTGGAAAAAATTACCATCTAACTACCCAAAAGGTAGTAAGCTAATCTTACTTTATTGCCTTCGCTTTATAACCTTCCACGTTCATGTTCTCATTCTGAACGTGTTCTATCACCTCACCATCATGAATCTCATAAATGTCATTAAAGTTTCCATAGTGAGAAGAATTGTAATTCCTCTTTACTTGTTCTTTTCCAAACTTTCAGTCGAGTTGACAAGTTAAAAACAACTCTGTACTAATAACTCTGAAATCCATTCTCTCCTGCCACTCAACTTTTCTCCATGTCCTCTCCTCCATATAGCAATGAGAGTGACTTTTTAAAAGCACAAATGGGTTATTATTGCTCCCTTCCTTTAAAAAAAAAAAAAAAACTCAATGGCTTGGCTTTCCAGTTAGAATAAAATCTTAAATCCTTGGCGAACCTCAGCCATAAGGTGAACCATCTTCTCCTAATTCTTGGGGCCAATTGAGCCTCCCCGAGTTCAGAGTTGGGCTCCCTTGTGGCCTCCATCAAGCCACCCAACAAACTACACTGCCTAAAGTTTACCCAGCCAGGTGCACAAGGTCTCTGCTATGCCAGCAGGTGCACAGAAACAAGGAAGGTAGGAGTGGGCCCTGGTGGCTAGCTTTGAGCAGTGAGACGTATACTGTGCTAGTTGCTAACAGATACGTTTTGTCTTTTGCTGTCAACTCTAATGGACTTCCTTAAGGCTCCACACAGGCCCCAGCAAGACACACTTCCTGACTGAGCAACATTTGTTGTTAGCTCAGAAAAGCCTTACCTGTGTTTGGTTTCACTCCCATCCTCTCTCCTTTTCCTTTTCCTCTCGCACTCACTACCCTGAGGTTGCACTCTCCCCAGTACACTAGTAGCCTATAAACTTGTCTCAGGCTGTTTTGCGTTGTGTCTATGTGTCAACGAACCAAGCAGCTTGTAGCTCCTTGTGATCTACCACAAGACACCCGTCCTCCTTGGTTCCCTACCGATCTTCTCGACTCACCGTGTTCTGGCTATGCTGACTTATTTGTGTTCTGGAGCTGCTCTGCGTTCTCTAATATCTTCATCTGCTTGCCTCCTGCCCATCATTTCTCATCTCCCAACTCAAGTACGACCTCCTCCCAGAGCCCCGGCATGTCCCGTCTACACAAAGCAGCACTCTTTCCAGTCCATATACTCTTTCCCATTTTATTTTTTCATCACTCCTATAAAGATCTGGTATTATATTTAAGTATAACTATTTATTATTTAAGTATTTAAATTTAATATTATTTAAATATTAATTATTTATTATTTTATCTCTCCACAGATATATCAATTTCACAAAAGCAGGGACTTTGAGTCTTGATTCCTGCTGTCTATCTGGCACACAGTAGACACTGAAATAAATTTTATTGCATAATGAACAAAAGACTAATGTGCAGGTAGCCATGTATTTTATGGAATGTCTCCTAAACTTACTTTAATAAGTGGTGCAATGCATGCTTTCTGATGATAATTTAGCTATAAAAATGTATAATTTTGATTATGTAAATTAACTACACATATGTATTATTGGGAGTAACTTTAAGAAAATTAGCCAACTACAGGAGTTAAATATGTGCTGTAAAGTGCCCTAGTTTAGTTAAATACTTTTCCTATTCACCTAAAATGAGAATTAATTAATTTTTAAAAATTAATTATTCTTTAAATGTGAAAAAATGGTGAATGAAATGTGTGAGAAATATTCTTACTGTACCACTGCTTCCCCCAAGTTCTCTGATTCAGGTTTTTTCAGTGATGTACAATGACTTCATATGATTAGCTGAGGTCACTGTGGTATGAAGTATATGAATCTCTATAAAATATATTTAGGATTACAATGAAATGTTTCAGCACTAATTCTGAGGATTTTATATAAATAAATTAAATTTGCAATTATTATTTAGAAGTGGTCATGTACATCTTTCTGTCAGGTATATAACAAATATTATATAAAATAAACCATCAGTAAATGTGGGTGAATGTGATATCATTGTCATCATCATCAAAAACAACAAAATACCAATAACTTAATTGAAGAGAAGACTAATGTATTTTCCAATGTAAATGTAATTGTATTCTAAATACATTACCTACTATGGCAGTTCTTCTAAATTAATTACACTGAGAGGTAGTCATACTCACAAAGACATATATATATATATATATATATATATCATGTTAGAACATTTTAGTCTTCATTTCTATATATTTCTGTTCTTTTCTGCTTGTGCCTATAATACAGCTATACCACTCTCAGAAAAGAGATTTGACCACAGATATGTAAAAAATATGCCAGCTGAATAACTTCAAAGAAATGACCAAGCTTTGGTCTTTGCAACCAATTAACTAGAAATCTCAAGGTAAATTACATGAATTGTCTAAATGCTTTATAATTTGTTAAAATTGCTCATTATATAACTCAGGAACCTTAGACCTCTAAATAAAATTCACTTGGAAACTAAACAAAATGTGAAGGTTACATAAGGATCATGGTTAGAAATATATCTTAGTATAATATTTTAAAATACATTAGATATATGGACATTCTGAAACATGGCACAAAATATCAAATGAAGATTTGAAATTGACTTCAGGTCGATGTCCTGGAGGATTTAGAAGAAATGTTAAAACTTTTTCCAGTTCTTCATAAGTGAAATTGTTGCTATGCATTCCCTTGGGACTTGGCATTGACAAATTTGTTTCAATATACTTTATAAGCATATGAAATGTATAGTGTATCATGAAATATAATTCTGAAAATATAATTTCTTTCTTTTTTTTTTTTTTTTGAGACAGAGTCTCACTCAGTCACCCTGGGTTTGAGTGCTGTGGCCTCATAGCTCACAGCAACCTCAAACTCTTAGACTCAAGTTATTCTCTTGCCTCAGCCTTCCGAGTAGCTGGGACTACAGGGGCATGCCACACTGCCTGGCTATTTTTAGAAACTGGGTCTCACTCTTGTGTAGGCTGGTCTTGAACTCCTAAACTCAGCAGTCCGCTTGCCTTGGCCTCCCAGAGGGCTGGGATTACAGGCATGAGCCACAATGCCAAGCCCTATAATTTTTAATTGTTTTTATATCTTTAGTAATTATTTAACAATAATAAACATATGCTTTTTAAATTGTTGTTAGTAAAAAGAAAACATACCTATAATAAAAGAATTTAAAAGAGACTCAGTGCCCATAGCACAGTGGTTATGGCGTCGGCCACATGCACCAAGGGTGGCGGGTTCGAACCCGTCCTGGGCCAGCTAAACAACAATGGCAAGTACAACCAAAAAAAAAAAAAAAAAATAGCCAGGCATTGTGGCGGCCCCCTGTAGTTCCAGCTACATCAGAGGCTGAGGCAAGAGAATCACTTAAGCCCAAGAGTTTGAGGTTGCTGTGAGCTGTGCCCATTCACAAACACAACAGTTTATTTTGCAACTACTGGATTTGGGGAAAGAGTATAGATGAATTTCTAAGATGTGACTTCTTAAAACAAAATAATTCAAAGGAAAAAAAAGTAGCAAAAGAAATCATACTATTCACTACCCCAAATTAGCTAAATAGTGTTACATATGCTAGATTCTACATGGTTTATATTGGTATATAGCTTTGAACCTATGTGTATTTTATTAATTTAATATTAACTTTCACATTATATATGAATTTCAGAACAATGGTATTCTGACAAAAATTCTGATGCTTTAGAAACATGACCAAATGTAACTTTTCCAACTGTCCAAAGTTCTCCCTTTATCCTTTTGAAATCACCATATCCCATGATTCATTTTTTAAAAGGAGGGCTCAGATCTTTCTCCTACTAATAGTGGGCTCACTCTTGTCAATTCCATCCCATGGTCCTTATTTTCTTCTTGTCATTAATTTTATTTCTTTCTCTGCCTGAAATAGTCTTAGTAGCATTTGTTCTTTTCTTTGCTATGTGGAGCCGATCATGAAATATTCTTGTTATATTTTTCAAATCACATCTATAAAAGAATCTGTTTTGTGGCACGAGCACAACATAAGCACTACCTTTTTAACAAACGGTGCATTGTTGACAAGTGGTAAAATGTAGCTCTTTAGTGGTATAAGAGTAGTTTCCAAAAACATCCAGAGAAGAGACCTATGGTAAAATGTGTGTGTGGAGGGCTTACTTTACCATGCAAGGCATAAGACAGCATAACCATCTACTATACTTACATTAAAAATTGAGCATCTGTGTTAAAAGCATGTGGGTTGCATTCAGTTGAAAATATCCTTCCCATTTTGCTGGAATGTTTTTTACTTGTATTCCTTATCCCCTCCAGCCACGTTAGGTCCCGAATCTGTGCCATTATCTTACGTGTAACCTTAGGAAACTCCCCACTTGTTATAACTTTATTATAAAGATAAATTTAGTTTACTTATAGCAGCCCTAACATATCTCTTCCTTAGAAAATGCCCAAGTCTATCTTTCCTACCTAAACATGGCTCATAGAAGTTGTGCTCAGGAAAAGGCAGCTCCCCCCCAGAAGAATTTTGTCGCCCACCCTAAACTAACAATCTATTTTTCACTGCTACACTTACAAACGTCTCTTTTGTTATTGATGTTTATGAGATAAAAATTGGTTTAAATAAAAGATGAACCAAGAATGCCCTTGTAGAATAAGCACTATGTTCTAAAAGAAAAGACTATTTGTTTACAGAATTTAGAGTCAATCTGTTTTTTTCAGGTCACATCACCACCAAAGCTAAGCTATCCCAAAACACTCATGTTTGCAACTAACCCCAAGCTCCACTTATTTCATCTTCTACCTCTGCCTTCTTTCCCTTACTTTGTGGTTAGACAGAGTAGAGCTCTTCAGTGCTATTCAGTCTGAAATTGTGTTGGCAGTTTTGTTCCTTGCCTTGGTTAGAAATTCAGCTCACTTGTTTATTTTTTACTATTTATCATGCCCATATGTATAACAAGTTCCAGACCTGGGATCTGGCAGTAGTTTCTAAAACAACATTCAGGACTTAAATTGCTATGAAACTATATTGACTCTATAAAATGTGTGGTTTATATCTTAATCTAGGTGTGCACTTTGAGAAATTCTGCACATTATGAATCCCTTAGGGACGGTGATTGTAGAATTTAAAGATGGGAAAGAATATGTATGTAGGTATGCATTTATGTAAGTAAAAATATATGTAATATATGTATCCATTGGTCTTGGTGATATATTACTATACAAGGAAAATTATTGTTTTAAAAATGTTGAATAAGCCCCTATGGAAAAAAAATGAAGGAGAAAAACATTTCTTTTAATGACAAGATAATTCAAAGGGCAATTGGGAAATGTTTGCACAGGTTTCAATATTTTCTCTGTCTATTTGGCAATTTCCTGTTAGTGTTTTGGGTTTCAAACTATCTAATATTCTTGATCATTAAATTCAACACCTTATTAAACTCAATGAGGCTGAAATTTTTTATTTAGCCTCCTTTGGACAATTGCAACATGTTCTCCATAAGAACAAATTTGCAGTCAATATTTGTATAAATTAAATTTTTGTAAAATAGTGTTGTTAAGAAAAATCAAGTTGACTCATTGACTGTGTAATACAGTGGAGTGAACTGGAATGAGTAAGGGTGGAGGAGGCTCACCTGGCCCTGGTTCTCACTGGATCCAGCCATGCTGAAGTGAAAAAAATCATACAAGTTCGTCTCAGATATAAATGAAGGAGAAGAATGATCTATCTGTGTGTTTAGTCTTGTTATCAGAGGGAATTTGCTTAAGGTCAGAATTATGCTCTTTTGCTGTTGTCCCCAGACAGCCCCCTTTTTTCAGTATCCCTTTCCTCCTTCTCTTCTGAATGTTTATTCTTTACTTTGCTCTCAGTCTAGGCATACGATACCATGTTTAAACTTACATTTAACCAGATTCTTACCTCTAGGCTTGTCTTCCTAGCACCTCTTTTATTCACATTAGCCAAAAACATGATATACTGACTCCTAAAAATTTAAATAAGCATATAGTATCATTTTCCAGCCTGTTTTCAGTGTGAAACAAACAAAAAAACGTAACCCAAAGAATAGAAACACTAATAGAGATTTATGGAACAACTTGGTGAAACAAAGTTAAGACGTTTCTTAGTATTCCTTAAAAGGTGAGACACATTTGTGTCTAATGACGGCTAATAATGTCCACCTCATTTTTTTTCTTCAGTTGAAATGCAGCACTCAACAAGAAAACAATTATTTCCACCCAAACAAGTATTACAAAAGTAACATTCAAATTGAAAATATAACATGGTATTTTTATGATAACTGAAAAATCAGCATCCCATTTATTTTGAAAAAAATTAATTGACAGAAATTCTGTCCTCATAAAAGGTATCCAATGCTGTATTTCAAAAGCAAATAACAGCCTTAGCAGGGGCACTATGAATGTTTATGAAATACAAAAATTTAGGAAACGTAAAATTATTTTGATTACTACATTTTCTCAAAATAATTGCCATGACATTCTATGCACTTTTGCATTCTTGTAAACCAATTTGAAAATAGTCTTTCCACTCATTTTCTTCAAATGCTGTGAGCTCACATTCATAGATGTAAATGGCTTCTTCAGGGCTGGAGAAACTCATGTACATGCAACTTTTTACTTTAGGGACCGGGAAATAATCACATGGAGCCAGGATGGATGAGTCAGAATACATTTAACATCTATGGATTCCAGCCATGAATGGTGATGCTGGCTGTGTGCACTGATACTTTATCATGGTGCCATATGCTCCTCTGCAGACCTGCCCTTGGCTACCATCCTGAAGCTTCCCTAAAACTTTTGGTAGGCACACTGTTGTGTACCACTGAGTAGTCACTGTTCTTTGTTCCTCCAGAGGAACAGGGGCAACCTGACTGTGTTTAGGGAAGACCATTTTCTTTCCAACATTTTGGGACTACTTCTTTTTTGTTGGTGGATTTTCTTCATGAAAAATACACATTGTCAACTGATGCTTATTCTCTGGATCAAGCCAGAAAGTCCAGGTTTCATCACCAGTATTGGTGTCAGAAAGACATCTGGACTTGCCACTGGTGAATCTGACCAAGAGTTTTCATACCATTCAACCGATGCACTTTTGCTCATCCGTCAAATGTGTGAGGCACCCATTGGGATGAAACTTTCCTGGCTCAGTGATAACCATGTAGGATTTTGGACACTGGTGAGCTAATCTGTAGTCCCACTTCAACATTCTTAACATCACTGGGTTGCTTTCACAAACCATTTTTTCCACAGTCACTATGATTGCTGGATGCCCCCTCCTCTCTTGGTCTTTCAGCAAACTTCAGCCTCTTCTAAATTCTTGAAACACCGAAGAATGGCCATGCGGGAAGTAGTAGGGTTCCCAAAAGCCTGTCGCGAAAGTTCAAGGATTCAAGACTAATCTGACCCGCTTTTAAAATCACAGAAAATCATCACTCACCAGTGCTCTTTTTCCAGCTCCACTGCTGATGCTGATTGAATGTTGTACACATGGAAATAAATTAAGTCCTCCCAATAACACTGACAAGCCTACAAGTTGAAACTTGCACAGAAGAAGCAGAAAGAACACTGCTGTCCACTGTAGTTTTGGGAAGTGAAATAATTAACCCTCACACAGTCTATCTCAAAACTTTCATAGTGACCTTTGTATGAAGAATGGTCATATTTTTGGAAAGAAGCAATAGTTAATGAATTATATATATATATGTGTGTGTGTGTGTGTGTGTGTGTGTGTGTACACAATATTTAAAGTCTAAATAGAAAATCTTTATAATATTTACTGTAATCTTATATAACTCTGTTTAAGTTAATTATATAATAAAATATTTGGCCTTATTTCATGACTTCATTTTAATAGTTCCTATTGTTTCACTATTAATTTCAGGTGTTTCAAAATACTACATTGATTCCTATTACTAGAAGTCTGCAATGAAAGGACTCCCTTTGACAATTTTAGTCTAAATTTGAGTGCTTATGGTGACCTGTACCCTACATGCAATTTATATACTATAGTAAAAAGTTGAAATGAACTTTTTTTTTTTTTTTTTTTTTTTTCCTGTTTGGAAATCCTACCTCTTTCAGTATCATAGAAGTAGGAATAAAGTAGCATGATCATGTAAAAATATATTTATGTTATAAAACTGTTACCAAAACCTCTAACGTTTGTCATTAACTGAAATTAAAACCTAAAGTCTGTTGCAGCACATGTCATGATAATCCTCAAAATCTGTCAAATAAATTGTCTGCTGCAGTGACTCTCCAAATTACTTTTAGCAGATTTTATTTTCTAAATAAAATCTTATAAGAAACAACAATGATGAATAAAATAAAACATAAAAAAAGAGATCATCCTCTCTTTCTAAAGCAGCAGTACAGAAGATGATACTCCACCAACCTACCTTCTTCATCACTCTATGCAATTGTCTGTGGACCATATCTGGGGTCCAGTAGGTCTCCACGGATTCCGGTTCCCTAGTCACTTGTCACTTTCAGTAGTGCCATACTGGCTTGTATCAAACTTATCTTGCTGCAAATAACAATTAAGACATTTGGACAAAATGTATGAAATGACACAAAAAGAAACTGGGCTATTGAAAACACTGGAGACTGACACAGAGCAAGCAGAAATCTGAGAGAAGTTTACCCCTGGAAAAGGAAACTTCCCTGGGTGAGATCTATGTAATTATGGCTTTTCTTCTGAGCAGCCTCCAGTCCACAGGGCCCAAGGCAAGCTAGAGACCAAGTAGAATGTTGCAGTGTTATTGTATTGAGGTGTGGTGTCAGAGTTTAGAATTGTCAGGTGGCTGGGGATGGAAAAAAATACATTCAGGAAGGGAGGAAGCCACAGATATGGAGACCTGTAAATTTGCATATATAATCTCCTCATTTCCTTGCCTGACCATTTATTATGCATGAACAGGAAACACTACAAGAAACTCAGCAGGAAGTAAAAGCTGGAAGACAGACAATGTTGAGGCAGATTTGAATGATGATCACTGCAGAGGCATTAGAATTTAGAATGTGACATCTAACTGGGTTTCCACTGAACCCAGATAGAATCAGGGTGTAGATTCTGTTTGGGTTCAGTGGAAACCCAGGTAAATGTCACATTCTAAATTCTAACGCCTCTGCAGTGATCTGCACAAGAGACTTTTGAAATATAACCTTTCATTAAGCAGGCTTTGGTCAGTTTCTTCACCCCACTTGAAGATCCAACTCCAGTGTTTTACATCATATTAGAAAAAGTTTATGATAAAAATGAAAATATTTCTATTTTGGGGTTCAGATTTATACTATGAAGTCTGGTTTTGAGCAATACTATGAAATTATATTTTCAGTGTTCATACATTGTTTTTCTTTGCTGTGTAAAACTCACAGAACAATCTTTTGTCTTTCTTGAATGAGATGAGAAACAAGACCTTAGAACAAATGGCTATTCAAAGAAGTAAATCTCTTTACTTTATAAATAGGAAAAAGAATTATACCATAAGTCTTCAGGACAGAGAAATTCACTGAACACACTGTTACTTTCAGTTCTCCCTACCCTTCCTTCTCCTGCCCAAACATACTTAATCTCTATTTAGTTCAATACTGTTGCTCTTAAATTATACACCAGGAAAAATCTATTTAAAACCTTTATCTTTATCACTTTGTCTTCCCGGCAACAACTTCCTTGTGCTTTTATCCATCTGCACCCTACTGTGATGAGATAGAAAATAAAGCAGAGTTTTAGTGTCGGAAACAGAAGCACAAAGAACAAAGTAATCCACAAAAAGCATGTTCATTTCAGTGATGGTGGAAATAAAGAAATAAAGCCTAAATACATACTTGCTCCATCCCCAGTTTCTCATGAACTTCTGTGGATAGTTGAAAATTACATTAGAAAGGAGAGAAGTGTGTTAGGGATGTCAAATAAATTGTTTAATAAAGCATACATGATATATTTAACACGAATATCTTAATTTTTGCTGCATATAAAGCAATTCCTTAACTATATAACTTGGTAAATATATTTAGGCCCAATAAAATGAATTTCATTGAAAATAGAAACAGATAGCATAATTTTAAGTTATCTCAAGTTACTCTGACCATCCCTAATGTTATTTTGTGACTTAGTGGAAAAGTCATTAAATGGGAGTGTAGAAGTCTTGTTTGCAGCCAACTATAATAAAATATGGTTTGACCTTAGGGAAGTAATTTCTATTTCCTGAGTTTCAATTTCTTTCTCTGTAAAATAAAACTTTAAGGCCACTTTTAGGTACAAAATTTAGAAGACTTAATTCTCCAGGTGGCAGCTAAGTGATTGGAATTGAAGAATATATGCTTGTGTTTTAAGTTTGGACCTAAAATGAAAAAGAAAAGAAATAATACTGCATATACGTATGGAATTTTATATGCAGAACCCAAGTATATTTTTGTTGCTCTTGTTTCTATTTGTTTTTTTGTTATTTTGACAAACAGAACAAAACAAAATTTTATCATCTTGGATTCATCTGAATAATAAATCCAAATCATTCTGAACAAGGGAAAAACGCTGACGTTACATAACTGCTAGTAATCTCTGTTAATTAAAGGGAACACCTCCAGCGCTTTTAGCAGGAAATTTCAGTTCCTTACATTCTTATTATTGGTGCTAAATATCCTTCTCTAATTAGAAACAGCTTTATTCTCCATTAATCATATTAATTTTGGAGGGAAGTAAAATAATTTGTAAGGAGAGGTAGATGGCTATGGAAATACAAAACAATGATACGGCGATTACTCCACAGAGGAAGACCTGATGTGGGAGGTGTGCCAGCTACCAATTATTTCTTTTTTTCTTCTGATTCTATATTTAGAAACTGGTAAACTAACCATCCTGTGGATCCTCCCCATTGTCATCAGTGGGGTTAGCTCTCCTCCGGCTTTCCCTCTCTGATCCCTACCTTACAGGGGTCACTGAACCCATTCTTTGGCTAAAAGTGTATCCTCTGGCCCCACTCACCTTGGGTTTTCCCTCCTCTAATATGACATCTCCTTTGACTCTAGCAGGTTTCTCAGACTCAGCATTGTTGAAATTTGGGTCCGGATAATGGGGCCATGGAATATCCAATAGGAAGTGGACTTCTTTATAAGCATTGGGACTAGCACCTGTATTAAGTGCTCTGTAAATGCTGAGAAAACACCATCCCACTCCTGATGCTTAGCATTCTGATTGGCTTTATAATAATTATTTAAGCAAATTATTGTAACTAGTAAAATTTAATTATATTAAAATTATTCTACACCACATTTATAAGTCTGTATGTGCATATAGAAAATCAAACTTAGGCAATAAAAAGTAACAGGAAAGCCTCATGAACTGGATGCAGGTGTTGGACATCTGAATGAAAGCCGTCATACTCCCAGTAATGAAAGACTGGATATAGCTATGAGGAAGATGAGTAAAATATTTCACTAAATATCCTCAGCACAAAGAAAGATCTAATTCTTCACATTACCTCATTACAAAGAAAGATCTAAGACTGTTTGGTTTCACTTAGACTTTGATGACCTGCTATTCCATTGTTTAACTGAACATTTGGCTTTCAAACAAATCTTTCCGGAAACAGATGATGAGGTCATGTCATGTGCAAAGCACCCCGCGCATGGTAATTTTGTTAGAGCTGTGCCAATAAAGCCTAAATCTAACTAGGAATATTATAGACCTTCTATATTACGGCATGGTTTTAAAGTCACTGGGCTTTTTCTGTTAATGTTCTTCCACTAAGTGAACTATGCAGAGGCCTGGTGATTGGGAGCAATTTTTCTGTAGAAAATGTATTAGTTACTTTTTTAACTAAAGATATTGATATGTCATTGAAAAATATAAGTTCTATTTAATCAAGGCATACACCGTGATGTTCTTTATATGCAGGGTAACATGATTACTGCAATCAAGCCAATTAACATTTCCATCTCACATATTTCTTTTTGTAGTCAGAATAGGAGAGATCTAGTCTCATTAAATTTCAGTATGCAATATATTTTCATTAACCATAGTCACCATGCTGTACACTAGTTTTTCAGAACTTATTCATCTTACAACTAAAAGCTTGTACCCTTTGACCAACACATACTCATGACTACCTCTGGTTGACTCCTGAATAGTACCTTTCTACTATTCACTTATGAATTTAACTTCTCCATTCAAATAAATAAAAGAATAAAAGCTAAAATAATAAAAAGTAGAACTACCATATAATTTAACAATCCCATTTCTGGGTAGATACACAAAAGAAAGGTATCAAGATACTTCTAGAGCCTCTCTTTCTCTTTTTTGAAAGAGTTGCAATTAGTACCTGCTTAGAATTAGTGTTAAAATTCTATAAAGATAGATGTCCAAAGATAAAGATATGGGATAAAACTTTATGAGTTTTATAAACTTTCCTTGTTATTTCTGCTATTGACATTCTGTTTCCCCATAGCTATTACTAGTAAAAAAGGAAAGTAAAAGAGTTTACACAGCCAGATACACTGGAATCTGGAAGAACAGGTGTTAGATGACCTCAGGATTGTTTCTCCATGTGTGAAACACTAAAATGTTAAAGCAGTTTGTTCATCAACCAAAACATTTCCCCCTCCTTACCACCATCCCTGTAACTGTAAGATTCCTTTATCATAGCTCAGAGCATTCTGTTTTGGCCCTCATGTATGATTAAAAAAACTACTATAAAAGGAAAAACTTAACAGATGGTAGTGGTGAAATAGCAGGCTTTGAAAAACAGAATCCCTAAATTCTAATTCTATATTTGTTTCTCACTTACAATACTACCGACTTTCAATTTCCTACATTGTAAAACAAAAAATATTATAAGATCATATTATAAGACCATGAACATGACACTTTTAGATAGGTTCTTATAATGTAAAAAACACTATGCATACTAACAGAAAAACTTGTTTTTCCCAAACACGTATGATAACCATTTTTAACTCTATATCAATGATCAGATTTTAAGATCTAGTTATTGAAAATAAATATTTGTTATAGCCATGTACATTCTATTCAGCCTTAAAAATACAACAAATGGAATGTTCCAGATCACAGAATTCTTACATTCCTCTCCAGCTTCTACTGAATTTTTTTTTTAGTATTTGTGGTGACTTTTTTCTTGGCCAATATTGGATAGAATATCATGTACATGTTAGACCGTGTCATCGTATGGATAGATTCTGCACACAGTTAATATAATCCCACGCTTATGATACATTTTATATCCATATACGAAGACCACCCACTGAGGTGATGAGGCAATTCAGTTTTCCATCTCATTCCTCCTTCATGTCTTAAGTGAATATCTCAGCTTACTATAAGGATCCTGGGAATACAGAGGCAGGGCAGGGATTCCTTAAGATGTTTACTAAAGAAGGAAAAAAGAGAATAACTGGGCGGGGGATGAAGTGAAATGTCCAGAGGATTTACAATGGAAACAGAATTTATATCATTTGGTTCATTTTAGGCTGAACTGGGGAAAACACTTGATCAGAAAGGCAAGGATACAGATTTGCTATGGTCTCAAGGGAAGGGGAAAAGTAACCAAGTGTTCTCTTCTATTTCTTATTAATGTAATTAAAGAGATTAATCTGAGTCTTTCTTGCACATTTTGCTGAAGAAGAAACCAATGAGTGGTAATTAGGATGTTGACGTTACAAAGTGGATGTCTTCCCTGGGATTTGAGAATTGATTAACTTTCATGTATGACAGCAGCTGTCAGGTGGTAACATTTTAAGTCATTTCTCACCTAAACTGCAAGCAAACTAGGGACATACAGGTAATATTGCTTAAGAATCCATGGAAACATCAAGTTACTATGGAATAAACATTTTGGTAATTTCTTCAGTCTCCATGTTTTAATTAAAAAAAAATTAGTCATTCCCAGGCTTTAATTTATAGATTATTTATAAAAGAATTTTGGGTTGCCACTGTTGGGCGTGTCATGCCATCTCCAAATGTCAGTAAAAACAATATGTTTTTGACTTATAAAGTATTTAATACAAACAAAATTGCATGACATTTGAAGTTCCTTTGAACAATTCTCAGGTGTTGACTTTCCTATGAATGCTTAACACTTACAAATCTCCTATTCTTAGTTGCCAATTGCTATTGGATCTTTCTCTGCATATGTCACACCCCAATTTAGGTATCTTCTTTGTCTTCCCTGTGATATTAATGTGATGAGAAACCCCATTACCGAGAATTAGCACCAGGCCTGCCATGGCCTCCATCGTTTTATCCAGCCTCATCTTCCAGTACATTTCTCATCACTTTCTCCTTTTCAACTACTCTGCTCTTCTTTTAGGCCCTGGACAAGTCATGCTCCCTTTCACTATAAGGTATTTAATTTAACAGTGGTGTCCCCTTGGTCAGAAGACTCCTCCCTTCTCTCTTTAACAAGTTAGTATCTGCTCATGCGTTAGAGTTCAACACAAGATCACCACTCAGATATCATACTTCAGAGAGAGTTTGCTGAGATCCTAGACCAACATCTTATTCATCCTACCACTTCATCCCCTCTCCTATTCACTTGGGTGATGATGGATTATTGCCTTTGCACCTCCCCAGAATGTAAGTTCTGGGGAGAGTTGGGGCCAGGTCTCTTTTGTTCCTCATTGTATCTTCAGTACCATAAACAATGTACAATACATATTTGTTGATGCCTATTATTATATGTCTCTCTCTTGCCTGATTGTTTTGGTCATATCTTCTAGCACTATGCTGAGTAGAAATGGTGAAAGTGAGCATCGCATCCTTATTTTATTCCAGTTTCCCCTTCATATCCAATTCCTCACTTTGGGGGATTGCTTTCAACTTTTCCCCATTCAGTAAGACGTTGGTAGTAGGTTTATTATATATAACTTTTGCCATTTTGATGTATGTCCAGTTTGTTGAGGGATTTTATCATGAAGGGATGCTGAATTTTATCAAATGTGTTTGCAATATCCATTCATATGATCTTAATTTTGTTTATGTGATGAATCATACTTATTGATTTGTGTGTATTGAATCATCCTTGCATCCTTGGAATAAAATACATTTGGTCATGGGGTATTATCTAATGGATTTGAAAATAGATTTGATTTGCTAGCATTTTGTTGAGGATCTTTGCATTTATATTTATTAAGAATATTGGTCTGTAGCTTTCTTTGTGTTGCTGTGATATCCTTATCTGGCACTGGTATTCTATGATGCTGGCTTCATAGTATAACTTTGGAAGAGTTTTCTCCTCTTCAATTTTTTTGGAACATTTTCAGGAACACTGGTAACAATTTCCATCTTTGTATGTTTGGTAGAATTCAGCTATAAATCCATCTGGTCCTGAGATTTCTTTTGTTTGGATATCTTTAAATCATTCATTCAATCTCACTACTCATTATTGCTATGCTCAGGATTTCTACTTCTTCCTTGTTCAGTATTGGGAGCTTCATTTTTCCAGAAATTTATAATTTCTAGTTTGTGACTGTATAGTTATTTGTAGTAGTCTCCAGACATGGTCTAGGCAAAGAATTCATGACTAAGACTTCAAAGTAGGCAACAAAAACAAAACAAAAATATAAAAATAGGACATAAACTATTATTATTAAACTAAATATCTTCTGTACAGCAATAATAATAATAATGATGATCAACAGAGTGAACAGACAACCTGTGGAATGGGAGAAAATGTTTTCTATCAATGCAGCTGCGAAGGGACTGATATCCAGAATTTATAAGGAACTCAACTCAGTAACAAGAAAAAAAAAAAAAAAAGAAATAACCTGGCCTGGCATGGTGGCTCACACCTATAATCCTAGCATTCTGGGAGGCTGCTGCAGGTGGATTTCCTGAGCTCAGGAGTTCAAGACTAGCCTGGGCAAGAGTGAGACCTCATCTCTAAAAATAGCCGGGCATTGTGGTAGGTACCTGTAGTCCCAGATACTCTGGAGACTGAGACAAGAGAATAGCTTAAACTCAATAGTTTGAGGTTGCCATGAGCTATCATGCCATGGCACTCTACTGAGGGTGACAAAAGGAGACTCTGTCTCAAAAAACAAAAAACAATAACAACAAAAAAATAAACTCCATAAAAAGTGGACATGAACAGATACTTTTCAGAAGACATACAACTGCACCACAAAGATAGGAAAAAATTGCTCAACATGAGTAATAATCAGAGGAATGTAAATTTAAACTGCAATGAGACATCATCTCATGCCAGTTAGAATGACTATTTTTTAAAAAGTAAAAATAATAACAGATAGTGAAGATACAAAGAAAAAGAAACACCTGTTGGTAGGAATGTGAATTAATATAACCTCTATGGAAGATAGTATAGAGAATTCTCAAAGAACTAATAATAGAGTTACCATTTGATACAGCAATCCCACTACTGAGTATCCACACAAGGGAAAATAAATCATCATATCAAAAGAGATACCTTCATATCTATGTTTTTCAC
Source organism: Loris lydekkerianus (assembly GCA_963574355.1). NCBI lineage: Eukaryota > Metazoa > Chordata > Mammalia > Primates > Lorisidae > Loris > Loris lydekkerianus. The sequence goes on along the minus strand of CAUYPK010053804.1, from coordinate 1,716 downwards.
AGCACTTTTCACAATGGCAAAGATATGGAATCAACCTAGGTGTCTATCAATAGATGATTGGATAAAGGAAGTGTGACGTATATATGTAGGTACAATGAAATAATATTCAGCCATAAAGAATAAAGAAATTGTGTCTTCTGTGGCAACATGGATAGAACTGGAGTTTATTACCTTAATAAAATCCTCAGAAATATAAATTCAAGTATCACATATTCTCACTTATAAATGGGAGCTAAATAATGTGTACATGTGGACATAGAGTGTGAATAATAGTCATTAGGGACTTGGAAGGATGGGCAGGTGGGAAGGTGGTGAGGGATGAGATATTAGATATTCACCACAGTGTATATTATTCACACAATAGTTACACTAAAACAGTGGTTCTCAGCCTTCCTAATACCACACCCTGTAATATAGTTCCTCATATTGTGGTGACGTCCAATTATAAAGTTATTTTTATTGCTACTTCATAACTAACTTTGCTACTGTTACAAATTGTAATGTAAATATCTGATATGCAGGATATATTTTTATTGTTTACAAAGGGGTCATGACACACAAGTTAAGAACCGCTACTAAAAGGTCAGACTTTACCACTACATAATACATCCATGTAACAAAACTGCATATGTACCTCTTAAATTTACATAAATTTAATAACATACATATTAGTATAACATAATAACATATAACATAATAACATAACAAATTAACTATACGAAAATCAGTAATAGAACATCCTTGCAGAAATCATGCAGTATTTGTAAGTAAACTGCATTTGAACCTGACATTTACAACATCATTGTTTTAGATAAATTTGAACTAGTAGTCTGAGCAATGTCAATTTCTCTCACATCATTTGGCAAATTTCTTATCTTGCCACTATTGCATATTGCACTGTTTTTCCTGTATCACAAAATAAAAGTGCACTAAATTTGCAAAAAAACACACCATAGAGAAGTAAAATCAACAAAGTAAAAGTTACTTCATAGGTGAAACGACCATATTCTCAAAAGCAGAAATAAAATCAGAGTAAATAACCAAAAAATAAGGGGTATTACCACAATGAAACATGAATCCCCATTACTATTAATAATAATATTCTTCAACTCTATCTAAGGTAAAAAAGATGTAAAGTCTTGTTGCGTGACCTGAGACGCAAACGAGCAGAAGCTTTGCTGTAGGTCTAAAACTCACTCCTATAATTATTAAGTCAAGAAACAGACTATACACTCAGATATGGCATATAGCAAAGTTTTTTATTCCAAGTTCAGGTTTTATACTTTTTCAGTCAGGTACACACTTAATCCCTTAACCATTAGTTTCCTCATTTCTTACTTTATTTTTTTACATATCAATACAATCACTTTTGTAGTAAATCTTTCCTATTTTCTTGACAATGACTAATTTCTGAGCAGGGCACAAAGATAGGAAGGAAGTAGCCACAGGGGAACAATATCCTCAAGCATTCACTCAGTCTACCCAGTATGAAGTAATGACTGTGTCCTTTCTTCAGGGCAGAATATCTATAGACCTATGATAATATGTTGTTAACATATGTCAACCCTCTGGCCTGTGTCTCTGAGGAAGGGCTGCACGCCCTTGGATCTCAGGCTTAACGGGGAGTACTGCCTCAGAGAAAAGGCCTAAGGAATTTTCCAAAAAAGCCTATCTCTGTGAGTAACCCAGGGGGGTCCAGATTTCTTAAGCCTCTGG
>CAUYPK010053802.1:0-15815 GCA_963574355.1 Loris lydekkerianus | reverse complement strand
AAATGTCTTAGCAAAATAACTAAGAAAATGCCAGGAAGGCTATGTTAACCAGTGTGATGAAAATGTGTCAAACGGTCTATGAACCAAGTGTATGGTGCCCCACGATCATATTAATGTACACAGCTATGATTTAATAAAAAATAAATAAATAAATGAATGAATTGTAATTTCCAGAAAAAAAATAAATAAATAAAATGAAAAGGAAAAAGGAAAGAATATTTTGCTTCATTTTCAGCTGTTTAGTTCCAGATAAAATTGAAAAGTGCAATCTGAAAACTCTCAAACTCATGGACTTACTTTCATTATGAAGGAATTGGTATTTTCATCTCCCAACTCCCAAATATTCCCTGTGTGAATTCAAACATTTAATGCATTTAAGAAGCATCACAAGAAGTGCCCACAGTCTGCTGTGTTTCCAGAGTGGGAATGTTTTCACTAATACAGTACTTAGTTCATTCTTCTGGGAAAGAAAGCAGCTCTCGCCTCACTGATCTGGACGGGGAGAGTAAATTAATGTTCTTCCCTTGTACGATATAAATTGGGATGTGTGCCTTTGCAAGGGGGTGTAATTCCACGTCTGACCAGCAGAGAGCTCTGCGGTGAGGCATGTTTATGGGCTCATAAAATCAAGAGTGGCAGGATCTGGGTGGTGCCTGTGGCTCAGTGAGTCGGGTGCTGGCCCCATATACTGAGGGTGGTGAGTTCAAAAACCCAAACTTGGCCAAACTGCAACAATAAAAAAATTAAAAAATATATATATAAAGGGAAGGAAGACAGAGGTGGAGGGAAGTGTAGAGGACAGCTTGGGTAAACAAGGCATGAGGAGGGGCCTGCTAGAGGGATGATGAGGGGAGAGAGAGAAGCCAGTTTACAGGAAAAATCAAGAGGATGTATGACTGGTTGAATGAATTGGAGCAATAATACTAATAATTATATTAATAATGATGTACCTTGCATTTATATGCTATGTTATGCATTATGTCATGTTCCAAGAAAGCCTATTATATAATCGATCAGAGTAGTACAGATTCCTCCTTTCCTCTGAGAGGATAATTTATCTCAGGAAGAAATAAACTGGCACAGGGAATCTTCTAAGTCAGAAGTTTATTTACCATCGAGATTAATGACACACAGTCGCTTCAGTAGTTAACAAAGTATATAGGGTAATTGACTTTTATACATTTGAAATTTTAATGCAAATAAAACCCAAACAGAATAGTAAAAACTTCAGGAAAATGTTTCAAGTTGCAGATGACGCATGAGGTTATCATCTCTATAAACTGGAAAACTTGGTCCTGGGAGTAGAGAATTCAGGGCAGCACGTGGCCAGCTTTAATGAAACTTGCAAAGAAGACTGCGTGGTGACTCTCGTTTCACGGTGCTTAGCTGCCACTGAGGCGTGAGAATTCTAAAACAGTCCTCATGAATGTGGAGAAATGCCTTGAAACCAAAGCAAAGTATTAAAGGAAACCCTTTATAGATGTTGAATTTCCCTAATCTAATTGGTTATGTCATAGTGCCCGACTCCATGTGAATGTGTTACCAGCAGTATTATGATAAGCTTTGATCACATGATATTTTGTAATTATAAATTATGTAACTCCTAGTAGTAACATAATCTTTGTGATGTGAACAGCAGCATCATCTGTGTCTAACTTGTCTGCTGGGCTTCAAGTGCATTTTAAATTAAACTATAAAATTGCCAGCATTCAGTATTTTTTGGTCTACACAAATGACAATTTCATCCGGTTTGACCTGGTATTTGCCACTGTCAACATGGCATTGTCTTGGCATTATCTAAGTATAGGCAAACAAATGTGAAAACAAAGTTTTGTTTTCTCTATTAAAACCTGTTCCACAGGTGGTCCGGGGTGTCCAAATTTTAACAAATGCTACCAGCATTCACTGGATTGCCCAAGCTTCAAACCTGGGTACCACTCTCAGTCCTTTCCTTTTCCTCACAACTCTCATTCAGCTTATCTGCAGTTCCTCTCAGTTTTGTACGGGAAATGCATGTTGAACTGTTTCAGTCCTCTTTGTCTCCACCATGAACAACCTAGTCTGTCACTATCTTTTGAATGAATTCAGGCAAGAGGGTCCCACCTAACTTTCCACTGTTGCTTTCCCCTAATCCAGTCTCGAAACAAGCACAAGAACATCTAACCACACAAATCAGATAAGTCACTCCTTTGCTTAAAACTCTCCAAGGGTTTCCGTGACATGTAAAGTCCAAACTCCTTCCAGTGGCCAGTGGCTGCAGACTGTGGCCTGACTCCCTTTCTGGTCTCCCCCCTCCTCCAGCATTTGTCATTCTCTAGGCACACAGGGAACAATTGAACATCCTCTCTCAGATGCTGTGCCGTCCTCTTTTCCTGAAAACTCTGCTTTATCTTCACATACATGGCTTCTTCTAGCAGATCAGGTTCCAGGTTGAATGACAGGTCTTTAGAGGAATTTCCCCAACAGCACATTCTAAATAATCACCCCCATCTGTCATCCTTCATGCCGTCATTTCAGAAACCCTTCTGCATAGCCCTCTCCACTATTGGACATTGTCTTATCCATCTATTTTTCTAGCAGGATGTTAGTACAAAAGTTTAGTTGGGAAAAATTCCTTTACAAAGGGGAAATAAAGATTCAAAGTAGGACTTAGAGAAATCATGTGGATGACCATGAAAGTCCTTCACTCACAAAGAGAAAATTACAGAATCAGAAAAATGGTGTTTAACAGATAATTTAGGGAGAGTTTCTTCAGGTAGCTGTTGGAACTCAATTATTAACAATTAGGTTATATAAACTTATAATTAATAAGTTTATAATTTATATCCTATATTAAAAACAAAGATAATAAATATGTCACATGCATCTCTTCCTATGTTGCTGTGGTGTGTTAATGTCTATGCTCTTAATGTTACTATGTCCAGTGAGCTGTGTGGTAGAAATACTATATACACATCTTCCCAACTTTATCTTTTTTTTTGCAGTTTTTGGCCAGGGCTGGGTTTGAACCTGCCACCTCCGGCATATGGATGGGGCAGGTGCCCTACTCCTTTGAGCCACAGGCACCGCCCTCCCAACTTTATCTTTTGGTGACATTATGTTATGTTTGAAATTAGTCATAAAGGAAGTGTTTATATCAAGAAGTTGGCAAACACTATAAATCAGGGCTTAATTTATTGGTTGTTTAACTCAAAAAAGTAATCGAGAAAATGTTAATTGTAGTAATTGAGAAAATGTTAATAGTGCAGGCTATACTTGGTGTTTGTCTGTAGTTGTTACATTAGGGGTAGCAAAAAATTGAAGGAATACTCAAATATTCCAAAACTATCCCAATCAATAAAAAGTCAGTCATATCCCCAACGACAAGTGAAGTTCTGGCACACTTTTTCATTGTTTTACTTTCATATTATTCATTAAAGTAAATGAAAATACCAACCAATATGCATGCTGGGATTGTACACGCCTATCAGTTGCAAATACATATCGGCTATAGATAGATTTAAAAGTTTGTCAAAAATCACTTAAATCATTCTATGAGACATAAGTGACCATAGTAGAATTTATAATAAAGAGTATTACATATTTTATTATTCTTATAATATTTGAGATAAGGTCTCGCTCTGTCACCCTGACTGGAGTATGGGGGCCTTATCATAGTTTCACTGCAACCTCAGTCCCCTTGGGCACAAGCAATTCTTTCACCTCACCTTCCCAAAGTGTTGGATTATAGGCATGAGCCACTGTGCCCATCCCTATTTTATTATTGTTTATAAGTTGTTTGTTAAACCTCCTCGATATCAGTCAAATTTGTAATAAACATACGCAGACTTTTTTTTTTTTTTTTTTTTCCTTTTGGAGAGCTCTTTGCTACACTCCTGGGATAGCTCAGGTGCAGCCACACATATAATCAAAGGTGAAGCAGGCGACTTCTTTTTCACCTTAGGAGAGCACAGAGTGTGTGCCCCACAGTTGGGGCCGAGGGTACTATGAATTGCTGACTTACCTTACTTTAAAAATGTGCCAGGTGAGACACACTCAGCTTGCTGCTGTGAGAAGGGCTTCCGTGCCTTACCGGCACCCGAGGCCAGGTCAGGGCAGACTGTGACCAGAGATGGGTCTCACATGAGACAAATTCTTACCTTCATAAGCCCTTCTCCATCAAATTCCAAAAACAAGAAAAAAAAAAGGTAAAGCTATATGAAATCTTCAGTCTAAATGAAGATCTGTAAACTGCAGAAGGTAGGAACTTGGTTTCAATGAGTCGAAGAAAAAGCTTCTCATTAACAAAATAAATTTAAATATTCGTATGAAAAAAACTAGAAGTTAACTGTACACGATCAGAAATATTTATTTTACTTGATCACAAGTATTTATTTCACATATTTTCAAAAAAGGATTCCCAAACATGTCGAAGGATATAATTGGCAAGTAAGAAATCTGTAATTCCTATCAGAACAAGCCAGTGCTGCTGAGATGAATTGAGTATTTTTCATCAACCAGAGGCAGCAGTCCTGAGAAGAAGATACTATTTAATATTTTTCCTGTTGCTGTTGTAGGACTCAAGTGGGTTAAAGCTTGTCCAAGTTCCCTCAGTTAAGATGTAGAATTTAAAACACAGGTAGAACTAATCTGAGAACACAGGATTTTCCCCAAAGGTGAATTTATTTCCCAGTAAGAGCTTCAACTTTAACACGATGTTCCTTTTGGATTTAACATTGTTAAGGGGCAAAGTGGATGAGGCAGAACATATTTTGCTGGCTTTGATATAAGCATCAGACAATTAGATTTCCCTGCCCCTGTTATTTTTAGTCCTCTGCATACAGACGTGCAGCATTGATCTACAGGAAAGCTTGTGTTTTCTGTTGTCATGGTACACTTCCCAGAAACGAAATAGGATGTGTGTTCTCTTTTGAAAACATTGATAAGTTGTACGTTGATAGAAACATTTCATTTTTCAAGTCATTTATCTATTCATCATAAGAGGATTTGTAGTTGTGTGTTAGTTTCCACCATCCAAGTCCATTCCCTTTAGTGGATTTTTAAAAATTAATACTTCCCTACTTAAATTCTGATCTCAAAAAGTGGCCATTCATTAACTCAGGGAGCAACTCAGCTATTTTTTCTGGGAAATGGGAAATCTGGTAAATGGTTTGTACTTCTGCTTTGTCAAAAAACATTTACTGTTCAGAATTGTATGGGAACATTTAATAACAGTCTGTAAATTTTATGCATTCAGTTACATTGGGGGTGGAGGCTTTGGGGACTTAATGACATGTTGGCTGGGTCTCGGCACCATGGCTTCAGCTCAGCTCTTAATGGACATTAATCCATAGCATATAACCTTTGGGTAGCACAATTGGTTATTTGTATCCAAGACAGATCCAAAATTATCTGCTTTCATTTTAAGGAAGTTAACTATGGTTTTTGAATAAAAAATATTTCTAATCAACTACACAAAACCTCTTACATTTGAGGGGAAAGGACACATCTTGCAAACCTTTATCCCAAGGCACTAATTCTTTAGTTCTTCCATTCATTCCCCGGAGAAGCATTTCTTGAGCTTCTGCTCTATGCCAGGTCCATACAGTATCTTCCAAATTATAATTAATCAGTACATTTTTACAGTTAAAATATGAAGTAACATTTTCTTGGTTCACATCGTGTCTTTCCTTGAAGAAGCCATGCTAACAGCAAAATAAACTCGATCTATCTAGCATTCACTCCTAGTGGCATATTGGGACACAGACAAGGGCCCCTCCCCCAAACAGGCTACGGTATATTTTAGATTTTAATTAGACAAAAGAAGACTTCCCCTGCCTTAATTTGGTGCTCTTACTTAACAAGTCATCATGAAGGCATGATAATATCTCATGGAAAATTATCACACTGCTAAATCAGAGTCCAGGGGAGACAAAGAAAATGTTGATGCATCACTAGCAGAGACTGTTCTGAAGGTTCTGTAATCAATAGGGTCCCGAGAGCCCTATGTAAGCTAGACCATTTCCAAACGCACACGGGGGGTGGGGAGCGGAGATTTGAAATGGGGAAGGAGAGGAGGTAGAGTTGGAAGATGGTATCTTCACATAACAGATTCAAGTTCATGCAAACACCCTGAAGACAGATAGAGAATCTTTCCTGAATAATTTTTAATATAACAAGATACAACTTTGCCCTCATTAAGAATGGAGGTCAGGGAACTTTGGAATAAGATGACTATTCTTTGGACTCAAATCATAGAAAACATTTTCCTGAAAATATAATACATCCATTTGTCTTTAGCAGGAAATAAATGAAATTGTTTCAAAACGGTATCCTGGAGAAGGCCTGAGGCAGTCGTATTTAAACTGTATGAATGCTCAGTGACATGGTGCATAATTCAGTGTGGTCTGGATTATTTAAGCAAATCATGGGGGTATACTTGTCTGTTCACTTTCCTACATGTTCTTGACATTAGTATCTAAGGACTACCCTGAGGCCTATCTTAAAGTCCTCTTGGGAATGGATACAAGCACTGAAATAAATTATTAACTTCTCTCTGGACAAGTCCATTAATATTCTGTGAATTATTATAGCTTTATTTGTTTCCCATAAGTTGTTCTTGGTCACTTTCCATTAAAGAGAAATCCACTCTTCCTTAAGTTTATGTCTTATGGTAAAGATAAATGCAGCTAACTGCTCTTTGAATCTATTTAATCCTAAAATTATTTATTTAAGCAAACTTTCATGTATCCTCAGGGTCTCTTTTCCTGAAAATACCGAAGAGAAACTTCCGTCAATTAAGCGTAAAAAACAGTTCTTCAACTGGAGTTGTTCTATAAATGACAATCTGTTCTATACGGTTGCAGGGTTGCAAAAGCTGGAATCTTTGGTAGTTGTTGAAAACTGATACTGGAGGATCTGAAAGGTGGCTCTCTTTCAGTCTCACATAGGTAACTGTTAAGATGTCGGGATTCCAGAAGTGAATACTTATGCAAGGAGGTGAGAGTTATCAGGATGTAATCAGGAAGTGGACACAAAGTGATAAATCATTTGTTTTTCTTCTGCAGTGCCCTAGTAGAGGTGATTTTAAGCGAAATAGATTAGATGTCATAGTTATTGGCAAAAGCAATAGATTTCTCCACTTTTTTCATGCCCTGTATCACATCTATAAGTTCTTGAACAATAGTTCAACATACAATAATAATATATTACCTCATTTTCCCCATATTCTTTATATTCTACTCTGTATAGTTTTCAGAATTTTAAAGGCGTGAGGGACCTTAAAAATAATTTCATAACACTCTCTCTCGATAGATAAAGAGAAATCCAGACAAGGTAAGTTACCTGCTAAGGTCAAACCACTTCCAGCTATAAGACTTTAAGAGACCATTTGTGAAATTCCATTATGATTTCAGTGGAAGTCAGTAAAAATACTAGTGATACATTCGGGACTCCAAGGTCAGTGAGTGATCTTGAATTGCTGGGTCCAGAGCTGATGAAAATTCCATGGAAGCTGTAATAGCTCAGATACCAATTACATTAATAATTTCAGACCCCTTGAAATGGGTCACATCCTATTCATTGACTGAAATGGTGACAATGTTAGTAACTGAAGATGTTCCGTCCCTTTATTTTCCCTTGGACAATAAAAGTGGTGCTTTCGGAATCTTGACCATATCATTGGAAAATCAATTACTGTTGAGTTACAGCTGAACAAAATAGTTTGGAAAGTGTTAATTTATTCCTCATAACATCTATGCTTATGAAGTTCTTGTAATCTGTGATCCCTGACAGAAAACTCATTTTCAAACCCTTTTTTTTTTTGTCCTCTTTCCCCATGCTATCCTTCCAAATAAGAACATAACTAAAGGAAAAGAAAGAAAAAAATCACACAGTGAGATCGGAACAAATCAGCCTAGCTATTATTAGAAGAAAGCCTGTTTCCCTAACTAATCAAAATTCACAGTAAGTGTGATGGAAACAAAGCCAAACTGGCAGAAATAATACAGTTAGACTTAGGGAAGACTTAGAGCACAGTCATAGCTCATAAAAAGGGTATTTGGAAAGAAATCTGATGGCCATGAGGTGAGAAGTTAATGCCAGCACGAAGCTGACAGTCCCTCGCTGTTTCTGAAAGGGTCACTGCATTCAAGCATACATCCATGCCACCCTCCTCTGCTTTACCTCCATCTCTCCCTCCCTCTGTTCCTTCCCCCCTTCACTCTCTATTATTCTTCCCTTTTCTTCCCTCTTCCTCCCTCTCTTCTCCTTCCTCTTACTCTTTCTCCTTCTGTTCTTCTTTCTCTTCCTTTCTCTTTTCCACTTTTCCTTTCTTTCCCTCTCTCCATTTCTCCTTCCCCATTTCCCCTTAAATCCATTTTTCTTCTTTTCTCCTCTTCTTTCACCCACTTCTTTCTAGTAGCATTTTCTTCAACCTCCTCTTTTGTCCCACCCTTGACACCAGGTCCTGGAGACTAGAAGACACGGCATCTAGCGGCCTCACCCTCAGACCGTATAGGCGAAGGCAACTGACATGTTCTCAACACTAAAATCACGTGCCAAGTCCTAAAACTCAGGACGGAGTTTCGGGGTTTGGGAGTTGGAGTACTGGAGAAGGGGTTGCTCTAAACTAACCCAGTCTGGGGTGATCTGACAAGGCAACTTGGAAGGAATGATGCCTGTGTTGTATCTTAAAAAATAGTAAGAGTAAGCACATGGAGAAGGGTGATGGGCTGGAGGGGGGGAGCAGAGGATCCTGCCTGGGAAGCAGTGTGTGCAAGTGAGGGAGAGAAGGAAGGAAGATGGTGAAGAAAAAGAGAAAGGTAGAGAGAGAGAGGGGAGCACAAAGATTCAAGGAACTACAAATGCTTTGGCATAGAACGTGGATGTCAGGTCTTTATACTTTATACTTCAGTACTTTATACCATATATTCGGCTGCATCCCCCAAATACGAGTGCTTTTAGAAAGGAAACCATATTGTTGGTTGGACAGTGCACATCACAGTGTGAAAGGTTTGCCACTTTAGATGCAAGATTTGAGTTTAAGATATGATTTAAACACATTTATTTATTTAACACATGATTTTTTAAGTACATCGCATGCAATATTTTGATATGCTTATACTAAGAAAAAGATCCATTATTTATATGAAATTCAGATGTATCTCGGTAGGTGTGTTGAACAACCCTAAATGCAAAGAATCAGGTAATTAATAGATGTGTAGTGAATGAATCACTAAGTCAGTCTACAGGAGAGTCTGGTAGGCAGCTACCAAGTTGGCGTCAACAATCTTGTGGTTGTTGAAATCATGGGCCAGTGTCAAACAAAAACAACAGGTAAAGTGAAAGAGAATTAAGGATGGATCCCTGAGAATCAACAGGTTTAGACAGTCAGGGCATAAAAAATGTCCACTGATGTCAGCTGTGAAAGTGGCTGTGCATGGTGGCTTCAGCATGGTGGCTTCAGCATGGTGGCTTTAGCACCCTGGTGCAGGGTGAGTATTAGCCAGAATTCAGTGAGTTGACAGTATTTTGGCACAGAACAAGTCCAGGGCACAGAATCATGGACCCCTGATGCCCCTTTCAAGAATCAGTGTTGTCAGATTTAGCAAATAAAAGAACAAGGTGCCCGCCCGGTGAAATTTGAATTTCAGATAAACAATGAATAAAAGGATATCCATTACTAAAGAAAAGAGAGGGAAGTAATGCCACTCAGGGATCATTTAAAGATTGGAAGATCTTGGTCTTTCCCTGCTGTTGCCAAGTAGCACAGAGGTGGAGGCGCAGGTGAGTTCAAGATTCAGCTCCACCCGTAACCCACGGCGTGGCCGAGGAAGGCCTTGCCACCCCGGCTGTAATGGATGCTAGCACTACTTTGCAAGAGGTGCTGAAGGCTGCCCTCATCCACGATGGCCTTGCACGTGGAATCCGTGAAGCTGTCACAGCCTTCGACAAGTGCCAAGCCCATCTTTCTGTGCTTGCATCCAACGGTGATGAGCCTATATATATAAGGTGCAGGCCCTTGGTACTGAACACCAAATCAACCTAATTAAGGTTGATCAAAAAGAAAAACTAGGGAAATGGGTAGGACTTTGTGAAAGTGACGGGGAGGGGAAACCCCACAAAGTGGTTGGTTGCAGCTGTGTAGTAGTTGAGGCCCATGGCAAAGAACCTCAGGCCAAGTGTGTCACCAAAGAGTACGTCAAATGCAAGAAATGAACAAATAAAACGTTGGCTCATGTTCTCTAAAAAAAGAAAGAAGAAGCTGGGAAGATCCAGGGTGAAGTTTTTATGTGGAGAAGGATCTCAATCTCTCATCTCAGAGCCTGATGCATTTCAAAATTAGAATTTTCCTTAGAAAAGTAATATTTTCAATTGAGACCTTGCTGGGGATTCTATAGGAACCTCATAATCAAATATGTTTAATATTTTTATAGAAAAACATGAATATTTTGAAAAACTAGGATACAGACTATAGAAATAGCCTCATTTAAGTTTAGATTTGGTTTTTGCTACCAAGGGGTTATATTAACCCTTTGAAACTCTTTCGTACCTATTTCAAACCTTTCTAAATTTTGTAATTGATGGTAAGGTACAAGGCATGTTTTCAGTTCTCTCCTTGGCCCTGGGACAGATGAGGCAATAACATTAACAGTCTCTTAAATTTATGACACTCAGTAACATACCTCTTCCTTCCCAGTTGTCTATACAGAGCTCTGTGTTGGCTGAGATGCTTCTGGTACTACTGTTTTGTAAAATCGAGATAAATTATGGGAAAATAAAACAAAACAAAATGAAAAGCAACAAAATAAAAAAAAAGAGGCCAGCGAGGCTTGAGGTGTTATTTGGGGAGGGAGATGAGACTCATGGAAAGACAGAAGAGTGATTCTCAGGGTGCAGGGTGTAAGGGAGGACAGACAGCTCTGGTTGGGAACAAAAATGTTTCTTTTTAATGTGACCGTGAGCTTGGAGTGGAGAAGGAAGGAAGCTCTGGAGCAGTAGCCAGCCTGGGATGAAACAGGGAGAGAGAAAAGAAAGGTGAGCAGAGATTGTAAAAGAAGGTATGTTAAATGTAATGAATGTGTTTCCCTGTGGAAATCTGAAAGAGTAAAACCTGAGATTACTTTTAATTACCCTTTTAAAAAGCCAGATTATGTTCAGGTGCCAGGCCTAGACTGTGAGCTCACCCAAATTTGTACGAGTTAAAAATTGTTATGAGGAGGGGTAGTGGAATTGCCAAAAGAAAACAAAACAAATGGAGGAGAAAGGGGGACTAAAAAGATATTATTATTGTTATTTGATCATTTTATTAAAGTCTCAAAGGGACTGTTTCATAGCCAGGAGCATGGAGATAAATCATAAAACATGAACACTTCCCCATGGAACGGCGAGGATAACGTATCTTTCCTAGTTAAGCACATGAGTCCGTTCCCATATTCAAATATTTAGTAGCAGTTACAACTTAGGCACTGGCCAATCAGAATGGACATAGGCTAATGTTCTAAAACAGGTCCTAGAAGTCCAGTTAGTGGCTTGATCAAGGATGGTCCCTGGTGTTCAGCAGACAGCCTGGGGTGGCCAGGATTCTAGGAAGGACATTTAGGGAACTCAAGGAAGCAGCTATGGATCAATCACTTTGGCAGTTATTTAGTATTTTAATTACCAACATACATAAGTATCCAAAGATCAGCTCTGAGGATCACAGGAGAAAGTTCCAGCCCCAGCCCAGTGCTCAACATTGGATCACACTGCTACTGGCTGGTTTGATATCTCAGCCCCAAGGACTGATAAAGGAAAGAAAAGAAGGGGTTGGGGGGTTTTGCTTTGGAGTTACACTGGCAGGAAGCCATGGTATCCAGGCCCTCATCCTTTCTCCTCTCTCTCCTCTCGGGCTAGTCTGCCCTGGGTGATTTCTACTCTGCCATACTCAACCCCTTCCCTAGCTTCAGGAAGACAGAAATCTATGCCTTTTTTTTTTTTTTTTTTTTTTTAACCTGACTCCCATTCATCATTGAACAATTTTTTCTGAATAAGTCAATGTGTAAATCAACCTCCCTCTGCCCCTATTCTAGCTGTGGAAACAGGAAGCAAAAAGAATCCATATTGAAGGAAGGGAGATGTGGTTCTAAGGGAGATGTGGTTCTAAGGGAGATGTGATTCTAAGGGAGATGTGGTTCTAAGGGAAGTTGAAGGGAAATTCTGAGATTACTTTTCCCTACTACTAAAGTTGTAGTTTAGTCCATAACAACGGTAGTAGAGATGATTTAAGATCTATATATGCATAGGGACTCTAGGACTATTAAGCACTTTGCAATTACAATAAAATTCAAATACATTATTACAGTGAAAAGTTCCAAGCACCTGACCTTCACCTCACCCTGTAGACTAGAATCCTGCCACCTGTCATCTTGCTCCTGTTATCCTGGCCACACTGGCTCTCTGTTTGTTTTCTGTGCACACCAAACACTCTCCGCAGGGCCTTTGCACTTGCTCTTCCTTCTGCTTCAGATACTCTTCTCCCAGATGGTCTCACAGCTGGATCTTGCTGTCATTTGGGTCTCAGGTTGGTGTCTGCTTCTCCATGGAATCTTCTATGAACACCCTGTCAAATCCAAGACCCTCTCCCCCTTCATCCAAGTCCATCCTCCATTACATTCTCCACTTTCATTTTTTTCTTGGCTGTTACTACAGTCTAAAATCATTGTTCATTACTACAGTCTAAAAACATGCCTGTTCATTGTCCCCTTGATTCCAGTGCTCTCACCACTAGAATCCAAATGCTTTGATAACCGACATCTTGTAGTTTTCTGAATCTGGAATCGTCTTTACATGCAGTGGGTGCTCAATAACCATCTGTTTGAAAAGTATACGTGACAGTGGGAGTAGACACCACCAGAACCGTGTGAATAAAACACGTATCTGTGGCCTGCCCTTGATTCCTCACCATCACTTACAAATCCATGTCTTTGGGGAAAGAAGTTCTAAGTTTCATAGACCATTTGTGTGGCGGGGATGGGGGACTTGTCCTTTGCCCTAAAAGTTTGTTGAAAGATCAACTCACAATTAAAGCAGATTAATAAAAAAAAGAATTTATTTGATGTGCACATGGGGAGAAATCACAGAGTGATAACTCAGTTTTCCAAAGGGATTCAGACATTTTATATAGGCCTTTTGAGGAAGGGGATTGAGGAGTAGAGGGCCTACGTGGTTGCTAGGGAGGTTGCTAGGGAGCATGAATGGATGGAGGAGAAATAGATTTGCTTGCCCAGGAAACACGTGCCTATGACCAAATGTTTTGGGCCAGGTCCATTTACGTTCCGAACCTTTATTCCTGAAATACTTTGAGATAATAAAAAAGAGGAAGGGAAATTGTCTCCTTTGAGCCTCTGATCTAGTAAAACAAAACTCAAAGGTTATCAAATTATTCTTTAATGTAAGTCAGTCTCCAAAATATGATTTTACACCGTTATCTTATATGCTATGTCAGGGTTATTGTCCTTGTTTGTCTTGTTTTTTTTTTTTCTTTTTAAGTGGGGGGAAAATACAGAAATAGGAAGAAATACTCCTGATGGTTTGTTGATTTAATTAATTTTGCTAATTGGTGAATTTTATTTTATTTTATTATTATTTTATTTTTATTTTTTGCAGTTTTTGGCCGAGGCTGGGTTTGAACCAGCCACCTCTGGCATATGGGGCTGGCAACCTACCCCTTTGAGCCACAGGTGCTGCCCAACTATTCAGTGAATTTTAATAATGCCCATAGGGCCAGTGATAAACTTCAAAACCGATATAAGAAGTTACAAAGTTAAAAATCTCATTGAAAGACGAGTTTGACAGTAAGAGGAACTACAGGAAAGTATCTTTTCATGTTCCAGAAAAAAAGTCCTTATTCTTGCCAGAGTGGTTGGATTCACTAATACCTAATTATCTGCCATCATTGACTTTTATTATGATTGGTTTTCTAATAGGTGACATTAATATTCAGTGTTTGAATATGTTCCCTATTAGTGTGAGGAAAAGCCAATAATGTGACACTAATCTCATATTTAATGTGATTTATTATTTTAATTTTTATGATGACTCCTGATCATTCCATATTTTTAATCTTCACATTTCAAGGTTGTTAGAGTCTTTCTTTTTTTTCCAATTACTTCTGTTTTTGCATAAGTTGCTTCATTTTACCTCACACTGTCTCTCTTAGGCGAATAACAATAATGCATCATCACGCCTCTTTACCAACAGGCAGATTCAGAGATATTAAAGTGATTTAGCTCCTTCTTTGAAAGTTCTTAACCTGTTTTGAGCCTTCCTTCCCTCTAGGTCTTCATTCTGTTTGTTCTCTCTTTCCCTTGCTCCCTTTCTCTCTTCTTCTCTTTTCCTTTCTGTTTTTCTTCTTCCCTCTCCTCTCTTCCTTTTCCTTCCTCCTTTTTTTTTTTTTTTTCATTTTTTCCTCTAAAGAATATACTTTAAGAAGAATTAGTTGTGCTCTTTAGTAAGCAGATGTTATGAAGTGGCCCTTTATATCAAGGAAAGCGCTTCCTGGGACACGTCTTACCCTCCCTGGGGTTCTCAGCGGTGCTGAGACGTGAAAGGCCACCTTAGTGTGGTTGGGAAAGTGTTGGGTGGGGGACTCACGTTCTCACACCTGCAGTCTCGTTCCTCCTCCAGACGCAAGACCACAGTCCACGAGTGCCCTGTGACTATCCCTTCTGATTCTGTGGCAGAGGTGACTCCCGTGATCCTTGATGTTGACAGCTGACTAACAGCACGGCCATCCTGGGTGCTACGGTGCTGTCATAAACAGAATCATCTTGAAAGGCCACAGACGAGACAAAGAGCAACTCTATAGACTTGAAATCTAACCTACCATTTTTCCCTCTCCCCGACTCTCTGGACAGACTTTCCCCTTCTCTTCAGCTGCACCTTTCTCCCCTTCCATCATCTTCACTCAAAACACGCAAGTTACTTTTGGCTTTTCTGTCTTTCCATCTCTACCCAGTTCCGTGGCCTTCTCATCAGAGAGGCTCATGATTAGAAATGACATAGTCACTCTATTGACATTCGTATGACAGCTGCTAAATAAATGCAGGAAGGAGGAAATTCCTTTAACAATGGAGCAAAAGTAACTTTGATGTATGATTGGTACCAAAACATATTTATTATGTCTAAGCAATCCATGTCTTTCACTTACTTCTGGGCCTGTATTTACTCCTACTCTGTATCTCTATATACCAACTATTGGCCTTTTTAAAATTTCTTTTGCCTTCTCTCTGGAATTTTCTTTTCAATTCTATTTCATTGTCCACTGTTCGGTATCTTGCTACTTTGGCTAAATAAATTTTTGCTCCAAATCCTTCAGTGCTTTGCTATTAAATACAGAATAGAGTAAAAATGTCTTAGCCCAGAAAGTAAAGTCCTCCATAATCAGTCTTCGTCCTAAGTCCTGCAGCACCATCCTTGTTCTGAGAAGGCAGGCTGCTGTTGCCCAACTTCATCCCTCCCTCCCTGGGCACTGGCTATCGGGCATTCTCCCTTTGGTAATAGTTTCCCACTTTTGTATGCACATTTGTCTGTGAACTCCCCTTCGTACATCAGTTATTCTGGTTTCCTGATAAATGTTTTAACAGTGATGATGGTAAAGAGAAAGAATACAACAGATTTTTTTTTTTCTTAACATCTAATTTATTTTTTATTTATTTTTTATTATTTTTTTATTATAGATAAAAATATGCACCATAGATGTGGCCCAACCCATCACCCTCCCTCCACCCAAACCTCCCCCCTCCCTTCCCCTTCCTTGGTCCTTTCCTCATAGTCTTGTGGTATAGTTGGGTTAT
>CAUYPK010053800.1:0-14263 GCA_963574355.1 Loris lydekkerianus | reverse complement strand
AATTTCTGACATCTCAGCTATTTGTTTGTGCATGGGGTCTTGTGTTGTTTCTGCCCCATTGATCCTTGGGGGAGTTGATCTACTCTGATTATTCATATTGCCAGAGTTTTTCTGTTGATTTTGCCTCATGATTGTTTTTCACTGATGCCTCTGGCCATCCTCAGAGTTGGGGAGGTGTCTCTCCAAGATTAGACCCCAGCGGGATCACTCGATTGTTGCTGGATCTTAGTAGGAAGTGACCCTGTGTAGGTCCTCTGGGGCTGCTCTAGGTAGGGAGTTCTGGTTGTGGAAACAGCTATGGTGTGTGATACGCCTGGATCCAGCATCAGGGCTGGGGGTGGTGCGCACGGTTCTGGGTGTTTCTGGGGCCCAATGACTTTGGAACAGAGAACCCAAGGCTCCAGCAGTCTCTGGCCAGGAGAAGGTCTCTGCGCAGAGGCAGGGAGGGCTCCTGAGGGCACGCAGCTACCAGGGTCCCTGGCCAGATGAACAAGCTAGTTTGGAGGCTTGGAGGACACAGGAGGGAGGATGCAGGGTTGCGTGGCTCCCGCAGTTCCTGGTTAGGGAATGCGGATGCCCGGTGGGTGTGGGTCACCGGTAGGAGGTCACTGCACAGCGCTTATGGAGGTCTGGGCAGCTCCAAGCCCAGGAGTTTGAGGTTGCTATGAGCTGTGACTTCACGGCACTCTATCCAGGGCAATAGCCCACGGCTCCAGTGTGCCAAAACTGCCTCACTCTGCCCCTAAAGATTAAGGCTGTAAGGCAGTTCAGTCCCTGCTTTTAGGCTGCTCAGTCACTAGGTTACTTTGTCCCACCCGGTCCTTGCTCTGGGACCCTGAGGGCGGAGCTTGCCGTGGCAGTTTTTTTACCCAATGACTTCCTGCGCCCTGCTCCGTGGGCTCAGTCTGGGGCCCCAGACAATGCCCAAAGTTCTTTACACTTCTGCTCAAGCTCTCCCCAAGGCAGTTCAACTGAGTGCCAAATCTAAGAACACCAAAACAGTTCACAGGTAAGGCCTTTCTGATTTGCAGTCTTACTGCTGCTTGTACTCACGGTTGCCGGCGTGATTAGGTTGATCAAACACATGCAGCCACTTGCTAGTTTTCTACTGTTTTTGTCCTCCTCCTGGGGTCCAGAAGTCCCTTGCTGGCTCCCTGTATCCTCAAAGGGATGAACATATGCAGATCCCACTGGCTAGAGATGCCTGGAGTCTTGTCTCCCCAGACTCACCGTGCCCAGTTACAGGGAAGCTGTTACTCGGGCGCCGTCTTTTCTGTCCTCCTCTCTTCTTGCAGCTCCCTGCTTCAAGGGCACCCTGCTCTTAGAGGCCTTCCTGTACCAAGAGCTAGACAGGCCTTTTTTTGAGGTTCCCAACTCCCCAAAATGAGAAGCACAATCTAGTGCTTATGTTTGCAGAATACTCACAATGCTTAAAATCATATCACTTATGTATCATAATATAAAATACAATGAAGGTCAAATTAATGATTCATAAGAAGACGGGGGTTTCATTTTATAAAAAAGTAGGTAGCATAAACCTGATTTGGTGGTGAAGTCTCAGCAAACAAAGCTATAAGGTGTGATCATCTTTCCACCTGTCTGTCACATTTTCCAGCACTGGGAATGGGTGTTCCTTTGAAATGAGGCACATGGGCAAATAACCCCCAGTTTTTCTTTTTTGTGGCCAATAGGTCTTTCTTCCCCTTTGCTCTCCAGCACAGTGTCCTGTTTATTTACTTTAAATTATGTCCTCCAATTTGTAACTATTTTACCTGTTTGCACTCTCATCCCCCCCTCCCAAATGTAAGCTGACAAAGATGGGGCATGTTAGTGTTGGTCCACTGGTCTTCCCAGCATCCTCAATGACTGGGCCCTAGTAGACTCTGTGAGAGTGACAGTGCCATTATCAGGGTCTATCTGTTGTGTGGGCAGGTGGCTGTGAGTGGTCCACCATGCCCAACAGCATGGAATGGTCCACCAGCCCTGCCACTTTGGGTAGATGTTCAATGCCAAGGCCAACCCCCTGGTCAGGCAGGCCAACTTACATGCTATTTCTCGGCAAGCAGCATCCTTCATCAGCTCCACCCAACTGTGTGGGCCCATGATTGAGCTAAGCTTATTCAAGACTTTGAATGTAAATAACTATGTCCATCTTTGTCCTCTCATCTCTGTTTTCCTGTTGTTTTCTACCTCTTCCATGTTCTTATAATACTGTGCTGACTCATCCTTGAATCTCCTGTAGGCTCCTTTCCTTGCAGGCTTCATGGATCCCTAAACTCTCAGGCTAGGTCCCCACTGTCAGTACAGGGCAGTCAGTGCTCTGGGATGCCTCTGCTAGTCATCACGAGATGCCAGCATGTCAGTGACCTCTCCATCTTATTACATTACAGAGTCTCCTATTATTCTTGAGAGACCTTGGGAGATACATTCCAAAATCCCCAGTGGATACCTGAAACCATATCTGTACTGGACCCTATGTAGACTGTTTTTTTCCTATACACACACACCTATGATAAAGTTTAATTTATAAATTGGGGACCTGAAGACAATAACAAAAGCAATAATAAAATAGAACAAGGATAGCAATATGCCAGTATCACTACTCTGGTGCTTTAGGATCATTATTAAGTAAAATGAGAGTTTTTAAAAAATATTTTATTGATATTTTATTTTTTGTTTTGTTTTTTATTTTATTTCATGTTAATGTGAGAGTACAAATAATCAAGTCACAATATTTGATTGTTAGGTAGAGTCCTTCTTGTAGCTATGTCCTGTATCCCCAAATAAAATCATTATATAATAATGACATATGAACTAGACTGATGGTTCATCGCAGCTCAATTTATAGTCACCAACATGTGGAAACAACCTAAATGCCCGCCAACCCAGGAATGGATTAACAACCTGTGGTGTGTGTATATAACATGAGGGTTATTTGAACACTAGCACTGTGATACCATAATAATCGATCTGATAAACAAATGAGCTGGCAAATAAGTGACTAACTGGTAGGTAGTATAGACTCTGGTGAAAGGGAGGATTCACATCCTAGGCAGGACAGATTGGGATACTGGGAAATGTCACCATGCTTTGAACAGCACACAATTTAAAAATGTACAAACTGTTTATTTTTTGGAGTTTCCCATTTACTGTTTTCTGACCCTGATTGACGTGGGGTAACTGAAACCACAAAAGCAAAATTGCAGATAACGGGCGCTGCTGTGTTTGGTCTTTTCGTGTTACTGAAGTATTTCAATAAAACATGGAGATTGGAATTATGAATTCTAGAGCCAGGCATCTCTGTGTTTCCAGATCCCTGTGTAAGCTGCTGGGAATCTTGTGTGAGGTGCTGACACCTTCTGTGCCTCAGTTTACTCATATATAAAGTAAGGATGGTTCTCGCACGTTTCCCACAGAGTTGTTGTGAAGCTCAAATGTGTTATTACATGGTAACACCCGGCATGTAGTAGGTGCATGATGTGGGTCAACTTCTGTATCCTGCATACATCCATGCAGAGGGCTCAGATAGGCTCCTGGAGGCCCTTCAGACACAGACTTGCTAGGTGCGGAGGGCCTTCTGCTGTGTGTAAGACCGTCTCTGTATAGAAAGTATTTGTTTGAAATGAGGACTTGGCCTGAGGAGCTCTCTGCCTGGGGGAGGCAGGCCGTGTGGGGGCCCCTGGACTGGGACAGATCTTTCCCTAATCAGTTCTCTAGGCGCAGGCCCCTGGTTTACGTTGTTGATGGTCTGTGCTGTCTCACACAGGGCTAAGGCCCTGGGGAGAGGAAGGGACACAGCAGAGGACAGCTGGAGCTTGTGGCAGCCTGAACCCCCAGTAGAAGCCAGAAAACAACAGGCTGTGATGAGCTGCCAGGCCAGGAGCAGAGTGATTACTGCCCCTGGCCTGCTCTCTGCTAAATTAGCATCTGCTCCTGGAGTTGCAAAGGCCAGGTGTTGGCCTGAGAGACAAGCCAGATACCACAAGCACAGCAGCGTGGCAGTAGGATTCAAGCTGAGACCTCCCAGTGGTGGCTGAGCCCTCTGTGCCTTCAGACCTCAAACCACGGAGCAGCTAACTCTCTGTGTCCTGCTACTTTACCACGGGGAAGGCAGGTGTCTATGGGCGGCTTCCCCCTTGCAGCTCTCCTCAGCAGCCAGCAGATGGCGGAGTTTCTCCTGAGTTCCAGCCCCAGAGTGTCTCAAAGGGAGAGTTTTCACTGCCGAGAACCTGGACAGTGAATACTCAGAACATTCTGAATGTAAAATGTAGCAGGCCTAAGTTGGGAGAGCGTTTTAATTTCTTTTTATTTTTCAGACACAAAATTAAATACACATTAGAAGCTACAAAACACTTTTATATTATCTCACCAAAAGAAGGAAAAAAGATCAAAATCAATTTTAAACCCCCCTTTTGGACAATAGGTAGACAATGGCTGAGTCTTCCATCTGCATTCAAGTTTTAAATTTTAAATTGGATCACTCAACACTAGATTATGTGACAATATTATTGCTATATGATATTGAAAACGAGGATAACAGAAGTAATAACTGCTATTTATTAAATGCTGCTATGAGCTAAGTGTTTTATGTGCATTATGTTGTTTAATCTACAGAACAAAAACATGATGTAGGATACACAGTGACTGTACTGACCAATCTTGAGAATATATCAGAAGCTTCATACTGACTGTCCCAGAAGCAACTCAGCATTAGCAGATGAGAGCTTGAAAGAGTTAACTCATAGCAAAATTCCTTATCTCACATAAGACCATGGAAGCCTATCTCATCTGATTAGAATTCTGCTACTATTTTCCTATGTCCTGATTAGCTGGTAGAAGTAACTGTAACACAGGACAGGTGACATATTAAATTAGTAACAATAATATCATTTATTCAGTTGTTATGATATTCCAAGAGCACTTCTAAGATCATTTTTACAATCTCACAATGGTAGTACTAGATAGAAACTCTTCTTAATCACCATTTCACTGACGGAAATGAGGCTCAGAGAGGTATAGTGGTATTTCTAGAATCACACAGCTAGCCAATAGCAGTTAATTTCAGGGCTGGCTATCTTATGCCAGTCACTAAGATAACAGCCCTTATGTCTTAATTGCTGGGATGAATTTGTCTCTGTTTATTCCTTGGTTTCATGGCAGCTTCTTGATTGGCCTGACATTTTGCTTGTAAGAACATTTTCTCAACATTCCATTCTCTGTCTCTGTGAGATTTTTTTGAGGGAAGTTTTGCCTCTGAGCTTATATCCCTGCTGCTAACCAAACCAAAAACACGGTCCCAGTTGGTTAGTCCAGATTGGTGCTAAGGCCACACTCAATATCCTAAATAACCCCATATTTCTAAATTATTCAAGGGATTTGACTGTTTGGCAGAGCAAATGGGCATGCAAGATGCTTGTCTCAGGAGAGTTATTTTACGTCTTTTTTGAATGTGTCTCTCTGCTTTGGCTCAGAAGCAAAGGGCACTGTAGCACGACTACAGTTAACAATAATTTACAATGTATTTCCAGATAGCTAGAAGAATTTTAAATGTTCCCCGCACAAAGAAATGATAGCTGTTTGAGGTGGTGGATATTAATTACCCAGATTTGACCACTATATGTTGTATATATCCAATCATTGTAGACTCTGTAAATATGTACAATTATTACAGGTCAAATTTAGAAATAAATTAAATAAATAAATAACAGAAGCCAAGGGACTTTGCTTCCTTCCTAGGCAGTTAATAGTTCCATGAGCACTAGCAGGGAAGTTGGGGGGCCTTAACTTCGGGCTCTACTCTTCTTTCTCTTTCTCTCCTCCCCTGCCCCCATCCCACTTTCCTTCATATCTTGTGTGCTCTATTTCCAGATGCACTTTTAGGCACCCCATTTGGATGAGAAAATACTTGTTGAGTGCACATTTCAGCTTCCCATGTGCTGTCAAACTTTCTCTGCAACATCTGGATTTAGGAATTACCTCACTGGTATATAGGATAGGTTTTTGTCAAAAGGGCTTATTTTCAGGTCTGCTAAAAAAATTATTTCTGGTGAAGACAGCTGTCTCTTAACACTTCAGTGAGGAGTGCCTTAGGCCTGGTAGAAATCCTATCACCTCTGCACATGGGATTGTGGCTGGCATCTTATTTCCCCTACTCAGTTTTCATCACTGGCTCCATATCCCAGGTGTAAAAAGTCTCTATTCCTAAGGCCCAGGCAGACCATTTCCTTCCTCCCTGCTTCAGAAATAGGGATGTTCTGTGCCCAGAGAAAGGCATCTGTGCGAGGGTTACCGTCCCAGTCTGGAGCTGCCATCAGTGCCCAGCTCTGAGTGTAGAGCAAGGTACCCTTGGCAGAACACAGCCTGGATTTGGGGGAGGCTTCCCACACTGTCTGTGTCACAGAGAAACGTTCCCAAAGTGGGGTCTGTACAGTGTTGTGTGCCCCATGCACATCCACGCTCACACTCACAGTCAGCATCTCAGAACAGAATAGCTCCCTGGCCACGCACACCCTGAGAACACTGGGACAAATCCACTGCCTCTCATTCTAAAAAGGGGTCATAGTGTGGAAGGTTTTCTGCCTTTTTTTAGGCCAAGCAGTGTTTTTTGGTAGATTATGTCATCAGGCTGGTAGTCTATGGAACACACTTTTGAAAACTACACACTCAGGATGTGGTTGTTAAATGACGGTTCCTCTCCAAAGGCAGAAAGGTTCCTGCTTTTCTGCCATGCACACAGCTCAGCCCTTGAAGAGCAGGCACCTGGAAGTGGATGTGTTGCAGCCCACTCCAGTTGGAACAAGAAGCACACAGGCAAGGTCAGGCCCCTGCGTCAATGACCTTGCTCTCTCTGTCTTATGTATTTGCTGACTTGTGTCCCAGTCGCCACACACCATGCATTTCCTAGAGATCTACAAACTCACTCTGGGAGTCATTGTCACTTGCCCTTATGGAAGCATTCGCCATATCTTTGGAGTGGTTCCCATGTTGGCTGAGCCTCTGCCCTCTTCCACCTAACATCATGATCTCCATTTGTGTCTGGATCCGGCTTGTCTGTCTGTGGTCTGTAAAGATTCCCAAAGCTGGGAAAACTTCAAGGTGCCAACATGGTGCTGCTAGTGCCATGCCATGGTATTCATTGAAGAGAGGACAGGACTGGACTGACACTTAGGATGCGATTGGAGTTGAATTTCCCTCCTCACACCTCTCTGTCCTCAGGTAGCTTCAGATTCCTTTTGTCTCTCTGCAAATCTTCCATGGAAAAAACAGTGCCTCTATAATAAAGCTACAAGAGTTCAAATGCAGAAGTCTGGTGGGAAGCAATGGATTTAGGGATGGGGGGCAGTCTTCAGCATCTGGGAGTGATGAATGTTATTATCGCATGACTTGTTAACCTGACTTTTTCTGTATCTGCCCTGATAGAGAAATTCTGAGACTCTGCACCTCACCTGTGTCATCTCGCTGTGAGGTGAATTCAGAGTTCCTATGCTGACATGAACCCTCCCTCCAGTGACCTTAGACACAAGGTGACCAGCATGATCTCTGCATCCTGAGGACAGTAGCTGAGGCTATGTGTCTTCATGCCAAGCAGACCAGGATGCTTAATACCGTGTAGCACAGATGAAGGGCTCCAATCACATCTTGAATCAGGACCTTAGGAGATGAACAGAGATCAGAAGTCTCTCAAAGACCAGTCTAGACATGAAAACATAATGCAGTAAATTATGCTAGACTGAGCCTTTACTAGAAGGAAAATTCCAGCCAAAGGATGGTATAGGAACAATTATCAAAATTAGAGAATGCGCTGCAGATTAGATAAAAACACTTTATCAAGGTTAAATTTTCTGCTTGTGATAACTATACTGTGGTTACATGAGAGGCTGTCTTTATCCTTAGGGAGCATATACTGGAATATTGAGGGGTTAAGGAGCATTAAGTATGCAACCTACTCTCAGATGATTCCTAAAAATAAACACTAATATATATGCAAGAGAAGTAAAGTATAGAAGAACTGGTGAATCTGAGTGAAGAATACATAAGAGTTCTCTGTGTTTATCTGTTGAACTTTTCTGTAAGTCTGAAATTATTTCAAAATTATTGTCTAAAGGGGTAGTTATTTAGAGACAAGTAAACAACTTGCTTGAGATGTCGAGTAAGCCATGGTATATCCTTGAACTGAGACCTTACATAAATCAGGTTGCATATTTGCCCCTGGTCCTCTCAGACTAAAGTTCCAAGTGGAGCTGACAAGAGGCCTCTCTGGAGCTGGACAAGAGGACTAGACTCTTAGCCTTCCCTCCCAGAGGACTGTAGAGGGGTGGACGGTGGACCAGTGGGATTCTAGCTAAAAGGGAAGTGTGAAGAGTGGCTGGGCCTGGTGGCTCATGCCTGGAATCCCAGCACTTGGGAGATTGAGGGGAATGGATTGTCTGAGCTCAAGACTTTGAGACCAGCCTGAGCTACAGTGAGACTCCCCCCTAAAAAAAATAGCCCGGGGTTATGGCGGGCACCTGTAATCCTAGCTACTCAGGAGGCTGAGGCAAGAAAATCGCCTAAGTGCAGGTGTCTGAGGTTGCTGTGAGCTGTGACGCCACGCCACTCTACCAGGGACAAAAAAGTGACACTCTGTCGCCAAAAAAAAAAAAAAAAAAAGAGAGAGAGCAAAGAGCACAGAGCTATTTTGATGGAGATTGGGAGGTCCTTTTGCCTCACCTAGTGAGTTCTGCATATGTTGGTGACTGCTACCCTCATTACACAGTACGTGAACTCCAGCACAGCAGATGTACTTCTCTGCGTCCTATGATTATGACATAAGGGTGCACCATGAAGTAAATGATTAAACTCTATGATCATTTGTGCCCCATAATTAGAAGTCAGCCACACAAAGATTTCCCCCAATGGTGCCTCACACCTGCTCCCAGAAAGGTATGTGAGATGCTACCCCCATCTGCCTCCTTCGGTCCAGCTTTTCAAACCAATTAGTGCCCAGCTACTGGGTGAAAACTTCCAGCCATTATGAGAACTCCAAGGAGGCTGCCCTTGTGTGCTCCCCAGGCTCTCAGTCACAGTGGTGCCAGAGTGTGGCTGGCACCGTGCGATGGTGAGAATAGCTTCTCTTCCCATAGCCTGTCACATTTCATCATTTGGACCCTAAAGTGCTCCTGCCTGGGGTCTCCCCATTTATCACAGGAGCCATGATTTTGCTTTGAGCTAGAATTTTTGCCAAGTCTGACATGTGAAGAAATAAATACACAAATGCATAAAAATAAACTGACAATATAAAAAGATACTGTCTGCCTGTTCCCCTTCGGAGTGTACAGTCTCCAAGTCAGTTGAGAGACAATACTAACACTTTCTATTTCCTTCCTCATGTTTGCCCCAAGCCAGACTCTTCTTTGTTCCCCCAAACAAGAAGATAACATGTTATGCATGTTGGTAGATTTAAACAGCTCTCAGGGGATGATAGTGGGATAGAAATGGAAGGACAAGTTGTAGACATCCTGGCTAAGTGAACATCTTTTTCATGTTTGTCCCTGATATCCTTATGTCATTCAGTGCTTCCAAACCCGCCTTTCAGGTGAGGAGACTGGGAGGTTGAACAACTAGCTGAAGATCTCACAGTTATCAGGCAGAGATGTCCATCTACAAAGTTATATTTAACCCTCTTTATGATTTGCCCTCCTCCCCACAAACTATAGAATTGATTGGGGGTAGGGTGGGTGTTCTTTCCCAGCATGTGACTCTAGGGAAGACCGCCCTTCCCAAGTGACCAGTATTGAGTTGTTGCTTCCTGCAGGAGGAAGGAAAATTCTGTTCTTCTTTCCCTTGTCTCTGTTAGCTGACTTTGGTCTTCTCTGCTTCCAGATACCTCCCTGAGTTTAGCTCCTTTCAAGGGGAGTCTCCTATGGGACAGCCAGAATTTCTTCCCCCAACACAGCCACCAGGAGAGGTTATAGAGCCTTTCTGAGCTGTAGCTACCTACACTGCTGGCTGTGGTAGCAACCTGAAGGGTGATGTTTAAAACCTCATCGTTTTATTATGATAATCTAATGGAAACCGGCAAAACATTTAACTCACTTTTTATGTTTGACATTGAAATATTCTGAGTATTTTGGAAATGACAAGCTCTCTCTTCCTGTAATTTGTTGGTTCTGCCTGATATTTGTACTGGATTGGACTTTCCTGGGTTTCACTGCATGTCAAAGGAAACACAAGTTCAGATGCATATTGAAGAACCAAGAAAAGTTGGCCTGGGAGTGAACATCTATAATGAAAAGCCCCAAATCTGGTTTATTTGAAAGTGGATAGTATAGACTGCACATGCTGCTTGCTAAACAGGTTTCAGGTGAAGAACTTGTTGCCTCACTGTGCAACTCAGTTCCCAACCTAGGTCTATAATTATAGGTAAAATTTATGTTCTGACAAATGCTCATTTACCCTCTGTTTTGCACTCATAATCTCTACTTGTCTTAATTTCCTCTCAATTATGTGCAGGCATTAACTAATACTGACTAACTACAACCCAAAATAATTATTGCTATCTGTTCCCTTTGTAAATATAACTCCAGCACAGAGCTAGAAGAATAATGGCATATTTACAGAAGGCAGCTAATTAAACTGAGCTCCAATTGCTTTCACTTTGCCAGAAGGAGCCATTTTCACAGCAAAATTGGGTGGATACTCACATGCTTACCATGAACAACTCAAGGTAACATAATTCAGGGTTCCCAAGACAAAAATTCGGTGCAAGACAAATTTACACAAGCAATAAAACTCTTATTAGGGAAGACATGAAGGTCTTTTTATTGTAGCCCAACTGTTAAAAGGGGTATCATTTTGGTGGGTATATTTAAGGAATAGTATGTATTTCACCATTTCATAATGAAAGCAATTGCAAGGGACTCTTAGACAATCCTTGATGAACATTTTTATCTTGTGTTTGAATCTTTCTCTTCCAGTTTATGAAACCACTTCACCATCCTCAGCCTTACTGCTTCTAAACTTTGTAACAGATCTGAGCACTGTTGAGCCCAATACCCAAAATTGTGAAAGTCCCAACACCCACCCTTAACCCTTCTTCTCCATCTGCCTCCCATTTATTTCAGGAATTTGGTCTTAATCACAATATGATCTTTCAAGTCAAAGTGTATGGACACTTCTGTGGTGTGATTTCTGAAGCTTTGCAGAGCTCATTAGCAACAGTCACAGGAATGAAAGTTCCTCTGACACATTTAGATCTGAAAACTTGTCTTAAGTTTGCCTTCTCTTCTGTTCAAACTCAAGACAAACACAAACCACACCTTCCTGAAATAACAACTGAAGGAGCCCCACACCTTGCGTTATAAAAATTGCAGAGATTCTGTCTGTGAAGGGAGAATGTGCTTTCCTTGTCCTAGCTTCAGGAGGGGAACTCAGGAAGGTTTTGGTGCTTCGATGCTTACACCCCTTAAAAATCTTTGCAATTGCAACACTTGGCTGTGTCTCAGAATGCCGTGCTGTTTTCTTCCTGCCTTTGTGCAGTACCTGAAATTGTTTCTGTCTCCTGGAAGTAGTGATTTGGCAGCCATCAGCACTTTTTCCATGTTTAATTAATTCCTCTAATTTTGTGGTAAATGAGAATAATGGAACTTAATTTTGCTATTTATGTAAAATTGATTGGTAATTATGGGACGCATAAGAGAGTTGGCTTTGCAAACAAAAATTAAGTGACCTCTCCATCACGATGCCTTGGCATGCCTCATCTGCTCGTCTGGGAAATGCAGGGATGGCGGCAAGGCAGATGCTGGCAGACATGAGTGTTGGTTTTATGACTTTTGCAGAAGTTGAAATATTGAAATGGGTCTTGTTGAAAGGCCTAAATAAACCCAACTCTGAACCATTTAGAAGATAATTTGTACAGGACAGAAACCTGTTTGACTGTGGTTTCTTTTCATCATTTCATAGTTGGCATGGTTTGGTCACTTTAATTTCAGTATAGTCCTATCTTTTGTGCCCCGATTAAAGCAGGGGGTGAGTGGCAAATGAGAGAGGGTTTCTTCCTAGAGGTGCTTCCGGTTAAAGGAAGATTTCAGAGGCACTGGTCTCAAGATCCAGGGTTTTTAGAAATGCCTTTTTCTTTGTTTTGAAGCTTTGGATGCAGTTCCTAACTGATGCCTGATTATTAGTAAATCATACTTAACTTTGTGCTTAATGAGAAATGAGAACTGGTTTGTTATGGGTTGATATTTAGACCTAGATGTCTAAATCTATATGGCTCTAAGCCTCTCTCCCTCTTTCTTTCTCCATACGCACATACATATGCATAAATTTTGCTTCCAATCCAAGGCCACTCCAATGGAAATTATTATCATCACTAGGTATGGAGATATTTTTACTATGAATAAAATTTGTTTTAAAATAAATAAGAGAAAT
The DNA here is from genome assembly GCA_963574355.1 of Loris lydekkerianus. Classification (NCBI taxonomy): domain Eukaryota; kingdom Metazoa; phylum Chordata; class Mammalia; order Primates; family Lorisidae; genus Loris; species Loris lydekkerianus. Next base: position 1,855 of record CAUYPK010053800.1, on the reverse strand, counting down.
TTGTTTAGCTTCTGTTTGGCACCATCAAAACTCAGTTGTCTAATGGTTAACATTTAATCTTCTAACTAGATGAAGAGAAGATCTGAAAGGATTGAGCACATAAAAATAAAGGACAAACCAGGTGTTGTCACTCTGACAGTGGTATGGCATGAAAATTCTCAGGGGAAACACAAGAGATGTTAAATCCTGGAAGCTGATGTTCAACTTCGAAGATATGCTTGAATGGATTCCTGTGATTTAGCCACACAGAACTATTGAAAAATATTGACAATATCTTAATTAGTTGATGCTAATTAATGCAATACATATTGTAAATAGTTCATTTTGGGAGCTCTGAAAATAGCTTAAAATAAAAAAAAAAAAACAAACTATGAAATAAGTAAAGTGCTTTTGTCTCGGTATTACCCTTCATGTACTACCCTCCCCTTTTTTTATTATAACAGAATAGACAGAAATATCTGATAGTATTTATTTTCCCCTAAGTTATTTTTTTCTCTAATAAAGTCACTTAGTCTAACTTAACTTTGTAAATTAATGCAGAGATATGGAAAGATTCACATTTAAGAAAGCTTCTGCCCTAGCTGAAAACAAGAACAGAGGACTCAGAACATAAACGCTGCCAACAGGTGGTACCCTGGGTTGGTAATACCCTGGTTCTTGTCCATTTAGAATAAGATCATCAGGGATGAGATTCAGCATTCTAAGTGCCTTATAACATTCTGTCCACTGAGGTTTAAGGTGGAAAATAGAGTTGAGATAACAAAGAGTCCTAGGGAATCAATTGCAAATATCACTGCATAATGAAAAATATTTTCTTAATTTTTTAATAGATTCCACACCTGTGGTCTCCCAAAATAGTTTTGATAACATTAAAACTCACAGACAGCCATTGCCTTCTTGGAAAACAGAATCAAATTATTCTAGGTAAAACCCAAATTCATTCTTTCTGATTTGTTTTCTTCCTCTGAAAAACCTACATTATAAGCAGGAACTCAACTTTACTGCATCAAGCAGCCGCTTATATAGAGCGCGGGGAAGGGGCAGGGAAAGAAGGCGGGGGATGAGGTGCACGACAGGGTTGGGCCAATGGCATGGTACCACGTTGGCTGTATCTAGGTAGAGGCAGTTTCAGGCCGGGCCTTGCTGAGTCATTGCTACGCGGAAGTAGCTCTATGGATCTACTTCTAGTCATGCTCGGGAAGTTGCACTAGGCCTCAGGCACATGGCAGGGCCCATCAATTCCCTCTTTTGTTTTTTGTATGGTGGAAAAATATAGCCCCTGTCTTAGGTTGCCTGCTCTTGCAGTTTCAGTCTTACCCGTCATGGGGATACAAACATCAATGGTTTGGTCCCTGTCTTAGGTTGACTGAATGCAGAGTGATCTTACCCATCTTTGGGTACTATGAATGTAATACACCGTGCAGCCTCTCCATATCCTGTCTTAGGTTGTCCCAGCTTTGGGAGTCTTACCTGTCATTGGTGCTATGGAGGGCAGTGAAGAATAATAGTTAGATTCTTGGTTAATGAGCCAGTGATATCGGACCTCGACCTGATTTAACTGCCTCTAAACTTTTTCAAGGATACAGGGCCCAAAGGTGAAGGGTAAATAAGGGGAGCAGGGGAAGAAGGTAGGGAAAAAAAAACCATGTAGGCCAGTCCACAGGGGATTTTCTAAAGGTTCTTTTCTTCTCTTTTCTAGATCTCCTTGGAGTGTTTTGATCTTGTTTTGCACCATCTCAGATCTGTTGGCATAAAAGTAGCACTTCTCCTGCAAAAATAAACAGATGCCTCCCTTTTTGGCAGTTAATAGGTCTAATCCTCTTCTTGCTGGGGCAAGTATTTAAAGTCTCTTGCC
>CAUYPK010053799.1:0-44827 GCA_963574355.1 Loris lydekkerianus | reverse complement strand
GCAGCCACTTGCCAGTTTTCCACTGTTTTTGTCTTCCTCCTGGGGTCCAGAAGTCCCTTGCTGGCTCCCTGTATCCTCAAAGGGATGATCATAGGCAGATCCCACCAGCCAGAGATGTCTGGAGTCTTGTCTCCCCCGTTTCGCCAAGCCCAGTTACAGGGAAGCTGTTACTCAGCCGCCATCTTTAATCCACTCCCCCCGATCTGTTGATTTTAATGTCAAAATATATTTTCAGCTTTCAATTCTCTGTGTCTCTAGAATATATTCAAGCTTGAGAACAATTTGGAGAGGTAGAAAACCATGTTTTTTCTTCAGGAAAGTGCAAACTCTTCGGTAATTTATGTTTGCCACACTAAGTGCTTAATTCATTACAATGAATCCCTGGCTGCCTTGTAGAACTCCTTCTACTTGTGTTTGAGATCCCTTTTATACTAGGCAGAGAACGTCACCTGGATTATGTTAGTGACATATCATGCTTACGACAATGAGTGAAAAGGTGACCTATAGGTTTGCCTATAAAAGTTTAGGTTTGCCCTTAAAATGTAAATGTACCCAATTACAATTTTGTCTTGAAATATACTGGGAGGGGTTGAGATACTCATGGTAGAAAAGAATGTGGAGAGATGAAAGTCAAAAATTAAATTCCTTTCACCCAGAGTAGCTGGAATATGGAATGAGTCAAACTCCATAATATGATCTCTGACATGGGGAAATGAAGGGAAAGACAAATAATTGTTTGAGAAACACTTTATTATAACCCTGAAGATAAATTTAAAAATCTATCATAGGCCTTACCTTTAATTTATTACCATACAGATTTGTTTATATTTCTTTTGTCTTTATAGACTTAAGGCAATTAATTAATAGGTGTTAGTTGAAAGTAAGAGTAGCAGCCCTCAATATGAAAATACCGATGCTAATTACAGCTAATGCTCTTAGTTCTCAACTAACTTCTATCAGTTCCTAAGCCTATGGACTTTTTACTTAGCTCGCAGTTCACTGATAATTTCTGAAGTCCACCGAGCACATCTCCTTGATCCATTTTCTCTACTGGATACGTGTCTCCTTTTTTGTACCAGCTTAGCTTTGCTGTATACTCAGTGGCTTCCTCATCACCTGAGACTTTGACCTCTAGACAGCAGTCACTCATTCCAACATAGTGGCCTGGGGCTGGAAGGGGGCAGAGTACAGAAATCACGGATTAAAGAATTAGAACTAAGAATCCATTTGTTGACAAAGCCTGGCAAAGAAAATGTTTCAGTCAAATGCTTTCTTCTGTGTCCCAAATGTGGAAGCCCCCTGTTTTATGTACGCTTGCCTTATATATGTAAACTCTGAGGTTTATTTTTGAAAAAAAGCCATGAATGGAAGTTTGGTTCTTACTAACTTCTGCTCACTCTTGCCCCTGTTCTTACGGTGATTGCTGCACTTTAATCCTCCATTCTTTCCTTCTTAAAAGCTGAATTTCCTTCTTATAAGCTTAAAAGCTTGTCACCTTCAGGCTTCTTGGTATGACTTTGCTATTTCTAAAGATGGCAATAGGCTAAAAGTGACGGTCATTCTATTGTTTCTCCCGGTAATTCTGGTCTCTCCACCTGTTACTCCCAGATCCTCTGCCCCACAGACACACCTGCAAGAGTGGGCCTCCTGGTCTGACCAGTATCAGATGATCTCAGACACCCAAATCTTCTCCTTCCCTTTTATCATTACAGTTCTGTCCAGAGGCTCTGAGACTTGGACTGCATAATACACTCACTCCTCAGGCCGGTGTAATCCCAACATGCTCCTAATCTGTCATTGTTGGAATCAAAATATTACCATTTCTGCAGAGTTTTTGCACCATGTGTGCACATGCGTGTGTGTGTGTTTACTGCTGTCTCACATTCCTTCCATTTTGGGCATTTCAGGCTGATACAGCATAAACTTTTTACCTTGGTCACCAAAGCACAAAGTCACTGACATGGTTTAAATGAAAGAAAAGGCAATGGAGCACTAAAACTTCTGAATTGTCATTTGTGTCTCCAAATTTTCAGAAGGGGAAACGTAAGGAGCTTCCTGAGTTAAGTCCAGAAAGTTGGCTAATTTCCCTATGACGAACCGGCTGCAGGCCATAATTTTCTAGTAATGTGGAGGAGAGGGGAGGGCCAGGCAGGGCCAGACTGTCCTTGTCAGGCATGCATGGCCCTGTGCTCCCATCTCTCCCATGCGTCTCATCCAAAGGTGGGTCTGGAGTGGCTTCTCCAAGCAGACTGCACGGTCGGGAGGAGGAGAAAGCACTGGCTCCGCCCTCTGCCCTTTCCCCACTTGTCTTTTCCCAGCTGGCTCCAGAATATTTGGAAAAGACAAAGACTCTCCCCATGGGACATTCTGTGGGGAAAAGCACATCAGAATTCACTTATTCCTAAAAACTCACCCTATTAGGATGCATTTGAATTTTTCATCCTCCGCCCCAACCTGACTGGCTCCGGGAAAGAATTAGGGAAGATGTCTCTTATCTTATTCATTCCTGCCACATCACGCCCATTCTTTTCAGATACAACACCTGTGACACAAGCCCTGGCTAGGCGCTGGTCCCTTTTGGTCCCTAGTGATTTCAGAACCCCCGCTCATTTCTAAGCAGTGGAGGCTTGGTGGGCCCAGACAAAAAGCTCGCTCTCTTTAGGATGCCCAAGACGGTCCCCTGTTCCCTGTCTCCCACTTTCCCCGTTAATTTTAGGCTGATCCTGTAGTGGAAAGTGAAAGTGAATAGAGTGACACTTCTTTCAGATGCACAAAAGTGAGGGAGGTTACAGAGGCCCCCTCCTTACCTCCCCTTCTAGAGATGCCCAGCGACAGGGGGAGCTCCAGACCCAGGGGTCAGGAGCAGGGACAGGCAGCCTGTGGGGCCTGGAGCAGGTGAGCCCAGACAGGGCAGAGGGGCTTTAGTGGGAGTCAGCCATACTGCTGGCCAGGGGCCCAGGTGGGCACGGTTTCCTTTGTGTTTTGCCTTAACCCGAATTCCCCACTAGAGAGGATGTGTGTGAGGAGCAAGAAATAATGAGTCCCATTAAGAGAGAATAATAATAATAAATGACCTAGGACAAGAAACAAAAGTGAGGGAGGGTGACACAAAAATGAGGTCACGGAGGCTGCCCACCTCTGGAGGCCGCATCCACACAGCTTCTTGTACATTTTTAAGGCTGTCCCCTGGTAACAGTTTTAGCTCCTTCCTTTGTTTACTGTGAAATCCAAACTGGAAGGGGAATGAATCATAATACTTGATTCATTTCCACGGAGGAATTTATCAAATAGGGCAGAATAAAAATGAATGAAAAGTCTTTTCCCATTTTTAATCTCTTTACTCTCAAAATCCTAACTCTTCCATTTTATAGTAATTGGAACTCAAATCAACCTCTCTCTCTGTCTGTCTTCCCAATTCCTGTGGGGGAAGAAAATCTGTGGAAAGTCCTTAGCATAATGTCTGTCATGACGTTAGCTATTAGAATTCGTGTTTTTATGTGTCGTAAATTTTTTTATTATAGCTTTTTTGTAGAACTCCTGTATTGTTTTTACATCAGTCCTACTTCCTAAAGACAGAATTGAGTGTTTATGTTATTGACAGTGAATTGTAATAAGGCAACCACACACCTTTGCTGAGTGGGATTGCTGTGAAAAAAGACAGTGTTGAATTTCTGCAGAGATTTGATGCAATAGACTTAAACTTTTAAAGACATTTTATTCCCTATATTTTGTCCCTCTAGACTTTGTGGATTTGAACCGTTCTATGATGAAAGAGGTGATCAGTTCATGTTCAGGAGAATTCTGAATTGTGAATATTACTTTATCTCCCCCTGGTGGGATGAAGTATCTCTCAATGCCAAGGACTTGGTAAGTGTGGCCAAAACAAAATGAAATCAATTCGCTTTAACTAATTAATGGGCACATTTAAAAATTTGCCCCTTATCATTTTTTTTTTAATTTTAAAGTACTTTTTAATAAAATGTACATTAATGAATTTTTCTTTTAGGTAGTAAAGCAGATATGTTTTGACTCATCATTAGCAGAATTATCACAAATTACAGTTACTGGGGTATTAGGAGCTTTTACTACTGGTCAGTATAGAGCCTTGCTTATGAAGAATACTGTTAGGTGAATCCAAACATAATTTAAATAGAAGAATTATACTTTTTACATGCTTTCCATTTTCTAGAGTTAGATATGCTTTAAATAAAGAAATGTTGTGTAGTGAAATTTCATTCAAACCTAATAAAATATCCTGATAACAACACAACTCCCGTTACATACCATTGGCATTATAAAAAATGTTCCACTGTATTAATAGTGCATTTTATTTGTTTGTTTGACATTGTGTTGCAATTGCTAACATTGGAGTTTATTTGCATTCGGGAAACATACACTGATTGGGGTGGTGATCTGCCTCTTCTAAAATAAAGATGCTAACATGAGATTGAAACATTTACCTTCAATCCTCTAGAGACTATCTTCACATAAATAGTCCAAAACTGACTCCTTAATAACGGATTAGATCTCTATGGGATTCTAGGAGTCATCTAGTCCTCCTCTGAGTGTGCTAAAGACTACAGAGGTGATATGACTGCCACAGGTCATACAGTGTCTGGGCAGAAAGACTTTACTAGGACCGGTGCAGGTTTCCAGACTCCCTTCCCATTGCTCTTTTCCTTCCAGGCTTACTCACTGTGTTCTTTCATGGAACTGGTCTCTGAGACCCATGGCTTTCCAGTGTGACTGGGAAGAGAAGGGTACTGTGCTGCCATGTAGCTCTATCATCCCAGCTCCTTCCTCATGGCAGACCCTACGCTCCTAAACAGCTCTGGAATCCATCCTCTTCTCTCCACCTCCACACCTCTGACCCAGGCCAAGCCACCATCCTCTCCCACCTGGACCACTGCTACCACCTCTTCTCTGGTCTTCCTGACTCTCCCATACCCTTCTCAAACATGCCTTCCCAGAGGGATGGTCTTATGAACAGATCACATCATGTCTCTCCCCTGATTTAAGGCTCTTAGGATATACTCCCATGCCCTTACAAGATCTACATGGCACTGCCTGGTTGGAGCCTGCCCCCTCCCATGCCTTCACGAGCTTCATAGCCTTCCTTCCTGAATTCTTTTCACTTGCAAATCAGACTTCCAGATCCCCAGCAGTGAAGCTCAGGATATTGGTCACTGCTGTCTTTTCTGCTTTGTAATGTTCTCTCCCTCTTCCTCACCCTCTCATTCTCTTCTCTCTCATTCTCCCCCTTCCAAACACACACACCTCTTTGCCTTGATGACTCTTCTCCTATAACCCTACTTGCCATTAGACATCCCCAGGGAGGCAAGGGCACCTCCCCATCCATTCCATCCCTTCCATAGTTGATTCCTTCAGCATGTTCTTCCTTTGTCCCTGACCTCCCCATTTCCTCAGTGGTCTTTAATTAAATTATAAACTCTTGGAGAGGACAAAATGTACACTCAGATCTTACTAGATGGGCATATAGTATAGGCTCAATTAATGTTCATTGAATGAAATAATGAATCAGGTGTGTCAGGGTGTGACACATGTAGACTCAGGTGCTGCTCTTGTCATGACCTAGAAGTGTGACCTTGGGCTTGTTAGCTGATCTCTCCATGTGTTGTTTTTCTCATTGCAGATGATAGTGGTACCTATCTGTAGGTTGCAGTGAGAATTGAGAGCACACAATGCACGTTAAGTAACTAGCACCAACTAACTCTGCCCAGCACAGATCAGACTCTCTAGTCCAAAACCATATTCCTTTCTTTGCAAATGCCACAGAAAAGACATGAAGGAAAACCAGATCACATTAATTTCTCATCTTGACTTGCTGCCCAATTTTGTTAGCCTATGTCCCTTCTTCTTAAGATGTTAGAGTTAGTTAGAAAAGGCCTTAGACCTAAAATCATCCCAAACCCCTCATTTTACACAGGAGCAGGCCAAAGTCAGAGGGACTGACCGTCTTGGCAGCGTCATGGTACAGTGGCCAGACAGCGAGCTCTGACACACAGTCAAGTTTGAATATAGGCTCTGCCACTTACAAACTGATCTCAGGCAAGTCCCCAAGTCTTCCTGAGCTTCCTTCCATCCCTCATTTATCAATTGGTGCTAATAGTTTCAAGCAGTAAGGTTATCAAGGATCTTACTTAAGTTTTCAGAGAGTTTTACATGTATCTAAAATCCATGTACAAAGGAATTAAGATAGAAATGAGGTCTTGTGAGAAAGGACCTGGGGAGCGTCCAGAGGCTCTCCATTCATATGCATGCCTGTGTCTGGGTCACCAGAGGACTTAAGAGACATAACCAGGGCTTGTGCACACCTGCTGGCTCCAAATAGTCTCCACCTTATACCAGGTCACTCCTAGTGAGCCCAGGGCCATGGATTATGTCATGTGTTGCCTTTTCTGGCATTGATCACCTGCTACCTTCACAGGTAGGAGGAAACCTCCCAGAACAGGTTGCACTGGGGGGCGGGGAGGGGTCAGTCCTGTAAGCAAATCATGCCCTCAAGCCGCTGACTTCTTTACTTTGATTCTGAAATGGCTTTTAAGCCCTGACTTCATTCCTTTAAGTACCCTCTGGAGAAAGATCTAGAAACCTCAAGATAGAATCATAAGATAGTATTCCATAGGGGCTAGGGTACATCCCTTTATTTGCCATTGAATCCTCATGGAAAGAAGAATGATGTGTGATGATTCCATTACCATGGAGATGTATTTTAAGTTCTAAATTTTAGGTGATTGAAAAGTACAGCCTAGAATTATCAGATGCCGGTTCTGCCTTCATAGAACTTCTAGTCCACAGACAAGCAAGGAAAACAGCCTGCCAGTTTGGGGACGCATGACAGTCAGACCCCTTCAGCTGCTGCCGCCAGAGCAGGTCTTTCCCACAGTAATTCCTGAGGGCTTAAACAGTTGTTAATGTGTGTTTACTATTACTGAATGTATAGTTACCGCTAGGAAAATAAAACAAGACCCAGATGTTCACAAGCTGAGGGCAAGCCCATGTCACCATAAAAATCTCTCTGAGTTTATGGTTCTTTACAATTTCAGGTCAGAAAATTAATTGTTTTGGATCCTAAGAAAAGGTTGACTACCTTTCAAGCTCTCCAGCACCCGTGGGTCACAGGTAAAGCAGCCAATTTTGTACACATGGACACGGCTCAAAAGAAGCTGCAGGAGTTCAATGCTCGGCGCAAGCTGAAGGTAAGATAGCATAGTTTTGTTCTGGTTTTTTTTTTTTTTTTTTTTTTTTTTTTGAAGTTTTTGACTGGGGCCAGGTTTGAAACCGCCACCTCTGCTATATGGGCCTGGCACCCTACTCCTTGAGCCACAGGTACCACCTAGTTCTGTTCTGTTTTTTAAGAAAAAAAAAGACTTTGTCTTGAACTCTCAATAAAAGTTCTATCCTTCTTCATCTGATGCTATCATCCATCTCCTGTAGCACCAGGGAAAATCCTGCTTTGAAATCCCAACAACACTGCCACAAACTCACTTATAGTTTTGTTATCTCCTCATATGAAACTCATTATTCATAAAGAGGAATGTATTGGATGTTGAGACTGACTCACCAAGTGTGTTATTGCTGCTTCCCATCTAATTAAGGTGAACTGCTTGAACAGTGTTGCTCATTCAACCTGTTCATTCAGTAGAAAGTTGTTTTCCTTTACAATATGTAAAATCTGGAAAATAATTTTTGAAACTAAATCTGGTAATATAGGTAATTACTATACTTGACAAAAATTAAAATGGTATAAATGATAAAGAAAATCATTCACCAAAATATATCTACTTTCATATAATACATATGGAATATAGATTAGGTGCTTTTTTCTGTTTCACAATGGTGTTTAGAACTAGGTATATAAGATGGAAATCTCAAAATCTCCATTGGGGGGTTAAAAATTGACTCTTTGTTAAGTCACTCATACTCTGATACAGACTGAATAAATCTGAAGGGTTCCATGGTCAAATTAATTTGAAATTCTTGGGATTAAAACCATGTTGACTTAATTTAGGATTTCTCACGCTAACTTGACCATTGAACTCTTTCATCCTCATAATAACTTCTGATACCCACGGAACGAGTTCCACAAAACAAATATTTTGGGAAACACCGTCTAAAATTTTTAAAACTGGTTATCCATGGGTAAGCACATTTACTTAGGCTGTCAATTGTCCAGATGAGTAAATACACTAATTTGGGATTAAAAGCTTTTGCTGTTTGTCCTCAAATAAGTTTCCATTCCTCAAACAATCTAGGAATAATATACTTTGAAAGACTGAACACTAAGCTATAAATCAGACTCCCTAAGAGCGAAGTTGGGGCTGAGCTCTAATTTGGGACTACAAGCGGAGATAACACTGACACTGTTCCTGTCTCCTATCAGGCAGCAGTGAAGGCCGTGGTGGCTTCTTCCCGGCTGGGAAGTGCCAGCAGCAGCCACGAGAGCCACAAGGCCAGCAGAGACCCGTCTCCAATTCAAGATGACAGCAAGGTGGGCACAGCTCTTCCAGAGGGAGAGAAAGAGGCTGAGCTGATGACGGTGCAGACCTCCGAGGAGGTTAAAGATGCAGATATCAGTGCTGAGAAGGCCCCTGAGATGGCCCAGGATGATGAGATGAAGGTAGCAGGCGACGAAATAAAGGAGGGCCTCATAGAGGAGAAATGGAAGACTGTGAAGGAAGCCACAGCCCCCAAAGAAGGGCAAGAACAGCCTGCTGTGGGGTTTGGGATGCCACAGCCAGATGTGATCCTGCCAGAGTACTGAGTCGCCTTCCTGCAGAGGTGGAAGCCAAGCCCCAGCATTTTATGGACTTTGTCCTTTGGCAAGGAAGGTGTGAAAGCATGATATGCAGTATAGTGATTCTGTTTTTGAGGTGCAAAAAAAAAAAAAAAAATTACATATATACCAGTTGGTAAATCCTAACTTCATGCATGTGACTGCTTTATGAAACTACTAGTGTCTTCTACGGCATGTAATGGATACCTAATACCCATGAGCTAAATTTGAAATTGCAATTAAACACAACATTACACTTACAGACATACATTTTCAGCAACCAGTGGTACACATTTGGAGTGAATAGTGGCAAAGCATTTTTGCTTTGAATGGCCATCCTTCACCCTTTGGGTTTCTCACGAGGCAGTAATTTCTCTGCAGGATGGCTTGGCTAATATTAAGTAGCACTATACGACATGTTCTCCTGACTCTCACAACGTTTTACTTTTTATAATTAATGTGTTCAAACTGTTTATAAGAAGGTGGTTATAGGGGATAGTTGTATATTATGTGCAAAAAAAAAAAAATTCCACTTACAATGGTAAGAAATTGAAGCATACTTTCAAGGGCCACGAAACCATAGGACCCTAAAGCTTGTATGGAGAATACCTTTTTATTTTATTCTTACTTATATATACTGTATTAATAACAACCAAAATGTTCTTTTATGAAATTCTGCCATTTTACAATCATGGAGAAAGTATTTAGCCCAGTCCTGCTGGGTTTCACCTGCTAAGGGAGACACAGCTGAGTTTCATTCTCCCCGTCACCTCTCCAATACGATGTCCTTCATCCTTCTGATGGACAAGCCAGGGGGGTAGGGGGCAGAAACTTACAGAAGAAAAGGAGGAAAGGCTAGTATTTAGACTGATAAAATAAGATTGATTACTTTTCATTTTCCAGATACAATTGTATTTACTTGTGAATTTATACAACCTGACAGGAGCATTATAATGGATAATCTCTACAATTACCAATTTTCAAATATTCAGAAAAATCTATTCTGCAGGTTGGTGCCAAAATGTCTGAATAAGGTATGATTCCATTATAAGATCATTCGTTATCTACTTTCTAGAGTAAGGAAATATGTTTACCAAAAAAATGAAGCAAATCAAAACTCTTATCTCCAACTGATTTATATCCAGATATACTACCTATGAACTAAACATATTTAAGAAAAACTAGTATATCTTTTTCTCATACTTGGAATGGCAGTCCTCATATTTTACAATGTAGTTTTGAAAATGTCTTTGTCAAGAAATTTAGCACAATGAAACATTTTATTTACCTTAAAAAGCAAGCAAAACAAAAATAAAGAAAAAACACTGATTTCAAATCAGACTCTTGAGATGCTAGAACATTGGACCTACTATTAATATTTACTGTGTTTTTTCTCCAAAATATAGTTTTTCTTTGACTTTTGTGGGAACACTTATCCCTTATAGAAATTGCATTAAATACAAGTATCTCAAATTTATTTCTAGGCTGAGTTGAAATGAACATTTTATCAAATTAATTATGTGTCACATTTTAGTGGATTTTCTTAATTTTAAGAAAGAATTATTTTCAAAGACCAAAATAAAGACAATAAAAAAACAACCATTACATAAAAGTCTTCATCACAAAAAAAGAGACCTTAAATCTTTTCGGTTCTTCTTCAAAACTATTAAATTGGAAAATGAAATGAAATCTTTGGTTTCTGGAGACTGTTGGACCTCAGTAGACATTCCTTCTTTCCAAGCACAAATCTCCCCTTGCGACTTACTATTCTCAATGGAAGAAAGCAAGATGGGATTTCTTCTCTTCCATAGGGGAGGGCCTCATAGGCCAGAGTGACATGGAGGCCCTGAAGGGGCACATCTTCTGGGCTCAGGACATCATTTTTTAGTTTGTTTGATCTTTACTATCTCTGATCTCTGATAGTAAAGAGCCATAGAGCCATTTATCTTCTTCTTTCCTCTTTCCTTCCTTCCTTCTTTATTCCCTCTCAAAATTCCCATTTTGGCTGTTTAAAGGGCTCACTATTTTTAACCTTAAGAATACCTTCTTAAGTATGAAGATTTCCATTTGAGGTCAACATCCTGGTGTACTTTTCTCCGTGAGACTTAACAGATATGTGTGATAAATGTGGTAAATGTCCATCAGAAGAGTGAAGAAGAGAAGGAAAAGGGGTCTTGAAGAAAGTGGCAGTGAGCTGGATGATCAGGACACAGGATTCCTTTCAGCCTTGTTCCAAGGACAGTTAGATCATTCCAACACCAGAGCAGACCATGTTCATCAGGCCTGTGGACTATAGGATCCCAGGGCCAAGTGGGTTTCAGAATTTACCCCTTTAAATCAGTGCACATGGCTATCCTTCGGTGAGTACTCAAGAATCTCGGCAATTTGTATCTTTCTTTAACCTGTCAACTAAGAATTTTGGCAATTTCCTCTATATTTTTTTAATTTGTAAATGAAATTCCCTTAAAAATCAGTGGGATTGTAAAATTTTGACTTCTATGTAAAAGATAAACTCCTGATAATGTCTGCACAGTGGCTAATTTAGTAGTTTGGGGAACAAGTCAGAGTTTCACAAAAATTGGTCATTTTCAAAGTATTCCAAGATTTCATATGAATACATCCTAAGTTAGGATAATTATGTTAACATTTCTGAAAGAACAGATAATATATTGCTTGTTAAAATGGGACACATTATCTCAAAGATTACTTAGCTAAATAATGGTAGACAAATTGAGACAATTTGAGAAAATATTTCCTAGCATTACTCCCAATTGACAGTGTAGTCGCAAAGCAAAATAATAAAAGAAATTTCAGTGAAGAACAGTAAGTTACATTTTGTATTTCAGAGTTGACAATTATCTTTTTATATTATTGGTTTTTATTTTGAGGTAAGTTCAGATACACAGGATAAACTAGATTTTTTTTTTTTTTTTTTTTTACCATGAAGGACAATCTTGAATTATTTTCCCCATAAAAAAGTCTAATTGGAGTCCTGGTAATTTTTCTCAAACTTTTATGGGCTCATTTGTCCTACAGACACATAAATAAATAAGATAAAAATCAGAATAATATAGTTGTAGAATTTCTTGGCCAGAACAAGTTCTGTCTAAATATAATTCAAGTCACATACGTAATTTTAAATTTTTTATTAGTCACATTTTAAAAAGTAAAAAAATGAAATTGATTATATTTTTAATATGATATATCCAAATATTATATAATATATAGCCATTATTAAAAATCAATGAAGTATTTTTGATTTCCTATTTTTTTACTAAGTTTTTAAAATCAGGACTGTATGTTAAACCTTTAGTACATCAAGTACTCAGTGGCCACACCCAGCTAGTGGCCACCATATCAGAATCACTTCTGATCAGAGGACTGCTGATTTTAAGCAAAGTGACGCTGTAATTTCTATGCTAAGACTTAAGCTGCCTCCACTTTCACATTGATGAGTTGGTGGGAGGCCAAATAGAAAATGTTTTAGAAATGTCACAGACTTAAGTAAAGAGCTATTGGCACTCCCAACCATTCTTGTGCTTCAGGGTGTCAGGGTTGAGTTTGTTTTCCTGGTCCTTGGTTCCCAGAGCTGAGAATGGGTCCTGGTATCAAGGCAGGTCAAATACAGACTTCTGCAGGCAATTCACACAGCAGTGTTTATTGCGCAGTGAGAAGAAGTCTTACAAGGGGAAAGTATGTCCCAAAGAGGGAGGAATCCATTCCCAGAGCAGAGGAGACTCTGGATTTAACATGGTCTTTTTATGTTGGCTCTTTAATTCTATGTTAAGGGGTAGAGACAAAATAATCATGATTTTTCCTTGGAAAGGGGTGGAGACATAGAATTGATACCCTCCCACTTTTTATCCTTATATGTCACGGTGCCAGGGGTGTGATGTTTCTCCTTGTTAATAGGGGAAAGGTGACTTTTGGTCCTGAGCGCCTAGTTTCTAAGTATGCTTCTGGCTGGGAAAAGTCTCTAAACTCAAGTTCCCATGATTGTGCTTTCTTTTCCCTGTTCCTATGACCCTCACCCTGACCACATCTTACCTCCAGTACTGCCACCTGTACCTGTCCCTAAGATTCCACTGCAGAGACTTAGGGCCTGCTGTGCTTTCTTTTCTCTGTTCTTATTGGTCCTGACCCTCAGGCCCTGAGTACATCCTCTTAGCTCCTGCCCTGCCACCTGCACCTGTTTCTAACAAGAATAGAAGAAGTATTTCCCAGAGTGACTTTAAAGAACAGGACTTCTCTGGGTGTTGCTAAGTTATCTAATGACTTCAGTCCCTCTGATTCCTCTTGACTGCAGCCTGCAGTCTTCTGAATACTGCCACAAAGCATGTAGTATTCTTGCTTACCAGAATCTTCTGTCAGCCAATTAGTGTCTCCACTCAGGATGGACTAGCATATAGCATCTGCTTTTGTTGGCCTGGACTAAGCCCCCATCCTTCAGTTGCCAGCAATGTGTCTTTCTAGAAATCTACTGAACTGTACCAAATTAACATTTTGAAGATTGCATGATGATGGTGACATCATGCCAGTTTCTCCCAAAATGGGAATATGACCATTGCCTGGCATTTTTTTAGATTTTCTTAGAAGGATTTAATCAACACTGCCATTACACACAGATTCAAAAAAAGGCTTTCTGAAATTTTTTACATACTGATTACAATATAATTATCTAGGTTCTATTGTTATTTTTAGTGCCAGACTTAAAAAGAAAGGAAACGTTTGCCTCTTACTATGACCTCAGTTATATAGTATTTTAAACATTTTTGTAACTTACAGTTTTGAGGAATCGCTATGTCCAGCCTCACATTCAGGGATGAGGTGCCTATAGGCTGAAGATATGGAAAGAGCTATTTTGTTTAATAATTAAGTTTTTATTGCACAGAAACAGCTGGTTGCTGTTTCTTTTTCAAATTGTAGAAAGAAAAGTAAATGCCAGAAAAGGCAAAGAATAAAGTTAGTAAGCCATTTATTCTGTTTTAGGATTGTTCTTGCAAAGCAAATTTTTAAAAAGTTAGCAAAGTGAATCAGCACTAGATTTTTCTTGATGAAGGTTGACTCAATATATAACTGACAAATATGTAGGGCAGAGTCAATTACTTAAGTACAGTGCCATTGTGTAATTTATTTGCCATTGCAGAATATCCAGTCTGATTATTCTGGTCTACTTTAGATGGTACAAAGGTTTCCAGGCATTTACCTACATACAAGAATTTGTAATATTGTAATTATCGCCTATTAGGCCATATTCCAATTTCCTGAATGTTCATTACTGATATGTCCCTGGTCAGGGTCATTGCTAATGTTTAACACTGCTTATTTGTTAGACTCCGTGTGTCTGCAATGTTTTCTTAATGTTTATGAACATGTATGTTCAATATTGATATAATATTCATAAGCACATGATAATCAGAAGAAATGTACCCAAAGCTTTTCTATAAAAAGTTTTTCAAAGTCCTTTTATTCCCCTGATACACTCAGGGTGAGTTTCTGGCTCCTGGACAAATAAAAAAAGAGAGAGACAGCTGGAGTGCTATGAGCTACCCACCCATGGTAGTGAAGTTCAGCATGTCTTCTTTTTATATTTAAACCCACTAAGGGCAAGTTTTTGTCATTACTACTCCTTGTGGATACTACCTGAGATCACATAATATAACTTCAGCTGGTAAAGCTCAACCGTTTGTAAGTTACCTTAGAGAGCAGTAACCAGCTTGATTAGATTATGCTTGTTTAAAATTCCAGTTTTCAGAAATGCTCTGTGATGTACATGAGATGGTTTGCTTGTGTAATTTTCACTTTCTTCAAGACTTAGTCTGTTCCCTGTCATCCCAGAGGTCAGAGGTCCACCTACGGCAAGATCAAAGCCTGGGTATGAAATGAACCACCTTACTCCTTTACAGGAATCAGACACCACTCTAAAGAAGGCCTCAGGCAGCTGACCCAGTTGAGCTCCAAAGAACCAAGTAGGAGGAAACCTCTTCCCATGCTCTGATTGAAAGGGATATAGTTTGATTATTGGTGTAACATCACTGGCTGGTAATGGGATGGTAATGGGACAGATTCCATCAGTCATTTCCTCTGTCTCTGTCTTGGTTTGCCTGTTCCTGGACCATGTTTCGTCTCTTCCCTTTGGCCATCAGGTTCATCCGCTTCAGCCCTGGCAGGAGTATCCCAGACTGAAACGGCAGGAGAGGGGGTAAAGACAGAGGTCCTTGGTGGTCCAGAATTCAGGTGGAAACTGTAAACAGCAATACTAAGACTGTAAAATCACACTCTTCTTTTAAATAGTTGTTTTCAGCTCACTTTGAAATTGAACCAGAAACCCCATAGATGTGGAATATTTATATCCATTTAATTTTTGCTGTGATTCATTGTGTCAAAATGACAGGTATTTAATGTTCAGTTGGTTTAAATAACAATCTCCATTTTCCATTTAAAATACTATTTTGAGCTACTTACATATGATAAACTTTATGTTAGAATTTTTGGAAGCTGTTGTTCTCACTAAGCTCTCCCCAACTCTGGGAATGATAATCAGTTTGTGAATGACCAAAGTTTACTAGGTCTGTCCTTCTTTGTCCTCTCCTTGGTAGATGGATAGTAGTTAATCTGTTTTGTAAAGGCTACAATTAGGTATGACTATAAATTGAAAACTGTCATTTCCTTTTAATCTGACCTAATTTATATGCCTATAATACAGTTAATATACAACAGCATATGGCACAAATAGCCCTTTCCGTTCATGGCACCCTTCATCTTAGTAGTATTTTAACAGTCATGTATAAGCCAAAAGAATGTTCTAAACTACCCATTTATTAACTAATTAGGTCCAAATGACAGAAGAGTAGTTCTTTATTCCATATCTGACAGATGTTCCAGTATTTCCCTCAAAATATTAAAATGTCCTGTGAGTTCAATGAATGGGAACAGCCGACTTAAGGGGTTAAGTAATTCCTGATGACCAATGAACGAAGGGTATAGGCAAAAGGGATTATTAACAAATAAGTTAGGGGCTAATATTTATACTCACGTTTGTTTGAATGCCATTGTTCTTTGATTTCTGGTCATTGACATAGACATGTAAAGTTAAGTGTGCATTTTTTTTAAAAGGCAATTTCTACATAATTCTCCAAGGAACTAAATTCTATGATTCACAAAGCAAATCTACCAAAGCCCCACTGCCTTTGGAACACAAGCATGTTTATTACTTTATGTATTGTTTGAGGTGCTTTCACACTACGAAGAGAGTTAAGTGCTTTGAGCAGAGGCCTGCAAACCCTAAAATGTTTATCTGGCCCTTTACTGAAGAAAAAAAAAAAAAGACGTTGAGTTTTCATGGCACCCATGCTTTTTTAATGACTTCTAGGAATCCAGCTTCCCATACTCTGTCTTCTGCTTAGCTTAAACTTCTTACTCCCATTTATTTCTTAGGAACTTAGGAAATTTTGTTTTATGTTGCAGATGGCCTCACAATAATAATTGTGTTGGAGGTCCAACTTAGTGAAACTTCTCTACAGAACTAAATATTCAAAATTGCGTCATTTTTGAGACAAGAAATTTAGAGTATGAATTTAGTTGGTTGAGAATGGAATTTAAAAGATTTCTAGCACTTTGAGCATGCTTTAGAAATCTGATCCTTGTATTTAAAATCATGTAAATGATGTATTTCGCTGTAATTTGCTCACGTTTAAGTTAACCTGCTGCTGTTACTAAGCTGAAAAATGAGAAGCCTTTGGTTCTGTATCACAGTGTTCTGCAGTAATTTATATCAATTGGATTTTCGTTAATCGTTTATAGGAAACATACGTGATTATGTGACATTTTATGACAACGACTTGCTCATCCACAGCTCAGGGAACACGCAGCCAACTCTTATGTGAGAAAGGAACTTTCCAATCCCTGTGCTTTTCTGAGTATTACACAGTTCTTTGAAAAGAGAGGGCCTTGAGCAAACGCTTTCCTTTGCTTTTCTTACATGTTTAGAAATCCAAGAAGGGCCCTTTTTTTAGTCTATTTTTGTCACAGAAAAATTGTCCATTCCAAAATAATCTACCTTAAGGAAGGTGACCCAGAGAGTAAGAGAAATAGGCATTCATGACCTTCATGTTTCAGTTTGACCTTCAACATCTATAGCCAAAGGTTGCAAATGAGATACTGACTAGCAAATCCATTACAAACTTATAATTAAGAATACCCAAAATTAAATATCATGACTTTAAATAATATGCTGTTTTCTTGAAACTGTTGCAGCAATCAATATGATATAGCTGCTGAGATATATCATGGAACTCAGGAACGAAAGATGTGAATCCTCTGCCAGCATCTCATGGTCGTGTGTAGAAGGACGTCACTGGAAGGGAGAGAGAAGAGATGACAGAACA
Organism: Loris lydekkerianus; assembly: GCA_963574355.1. Classification (NCBI taxonomy): domain Eukaryota; kingdom Metazoa; phylum Chordata; class Mammalia; order Primates; family Lorisidae; genus Loris; species Loris lydekkerianus. Next base: position 27,643 of record CAUYPK010053799.1, on the reverse strand, counting down.
CAGAGTGGGATTCTACATCCCCACCCGCACATCTTGATTGCTCAGCTTGAAGATAGTCATTGATGGTCTTAAATATGGTCTTAGAAATGAATAGACCAAGGTTAGGAACTAATTTTCTTCCCAGAAACTAAACAGCATAGTTTAGGAGATATAAGGGCTATATTCCAAGGGCACTTAACAGACATCATCTAATTTTGAAGCTTCTTAGGAGTGGCCCCTTCAAGGAGCCTATTTCCCCAGTTGGCTTTCACTGAGAAATTAGTCTCCAAAGGAGGAGTTGGGAATGGATTAAACCCAGCACCATCCTCCAGGAGTGGACTCTGTAGTTAGAGAGTGCAGCCAAGTTATAGGCTGTGCTGGATCTGGGCAGATGGCACCTGTAGGGACCGGAAGAGGGAAGAGGGAATGATCAAGGAAGCGTCCTAGAAACACAGGCTGTGTGTGTGAAGGAGGGGGACAGTCTTTGCAGGTAGGGAAGGCCAGTGGGCATGTCTGGCTGAGAACTGGTCTGAGCATAGACAGAGTGGAGAAATGCAAGGCAGAGGAGAGGGGACTGAGTGTGGAAGGCTGAAAGTGCGGCTAAGCAGGCAGCAGGATCTCCATCTTGGCCAAGGTTGAATTACACAGACCTTGCTCCGTTCTTATTCTGGGTAGATGCATAGGCACCCTTTCCTCAGAGGAGCATCTAGCCCTATGCCTATATACTTGGCTAATCTGCGTGTGTGTGTGTGTGTGTGTGTGTGTGTTTGTACAGATAGTGTATTGCTCTGTTGTCTGTTGCCCCAGGTAGAGGGCAGTGGCACAATGATAAATCACTGCAACCTCCAATTTCTGGGCTCAATCATCCTCCTGCCTCAGCCTCCTGAGTAGCTGGGACTACAGGTGCATGCCACTATGCCTGGCTAATTATCTTTCATAGAGATGAGCCCTCTCTGTATTTCCCAGGCTGGTCTTGAACTCCTGGCCTCAAGCAATCCTCCCACCTAGACTCCCAAAGTGTTGGGATTACAGATGTGAGCAACCTTGCTCAGCCTGGTGTGTTTCTAAATAGAATAAAAATCATCCAACACATCAAAGACATTTTTGCAATTCACCAGGTTAAGCAAAGCCTCAGCCACTGAAAGCAAAAACTGCATTGGCCAAGTCTCTGCTGACAAAACAGTAAATGATGATAGTGATTATCTGTGCAAAGATTTACAAAACTCCAATTTCTGAAAAACTCCCTATGACTGCAGAAAATTGCCTACTTGCTAAAGCTTTGCCAGTGGAGGAATAAATCAAGGCTACTGCTGTCACAGTTATTTCAACCCTTTAAGTTATCTGACCAGAAAGGGCAATTTCCAGGATTTGTGATAGAATTTTGCCTAGAAGTCTACATTTCAAAAGGCAACCTGTACAAAGCTAGGTCTCAGATAAAAAATCTTAAATTATCAGAACATTTTTCCCTTAACGTCAAGCTGGTCCTGCCACGACCTTTCTTCTTCATCCCTTCTTTTTGTCCCTTTACACGCCCTTCTGTAAATTCCTTCCTACATCACTCATTGTGGGCAGAATTGTTACATCCATCATCAAGAAACTTACGGAAATATTTACCAATTAGTACATCAGAATGTATAATTTTAGTTCTCTTGGCACTTTCCTTATTTGAGGTAATGTTTGTGATCAAGTGGCTGCCTTATTCTTCAGGACAAAAAAAAAAAATGGAGGAGGAGAGGGATGAAGACAATCTGAGTGATGGGGAAAGGGAAGGAAGTAGAGACACAGGGAAGGTACAGAAAACAGGTTGGCAGCAGCGAAAAAGGGAAACTCCCTGCTAGGGCTCTTCAGGTTACATGATCTTATCTGGGATGTCTTTTCAAGTCTTGTATAGGGGAAAAATCTGTACCCCTGGGTTGCCGAGAGCTTTTTGAACTACGAGACATAATGGCCTGATAGCAGCACAGAGGTTTTGATTAATGGGACACCATGGCCTACGGGAAACCTACATCTCCCACAGTTTAGACCACAAGTCATTAGCCAAAAACAAGAGCATGTAGGATTTGGAAGACAAAGGATAGATATTTTAGTTACACACCTGAGATTGTAGGCCGATTCCCACCTTCTAATTGAAAAGCACTGAGAAAGGAGCTGTGAACATTTCATTATAAAAACCTACCAAAATGGTGCTATTGACTCCTTCATATAGAGATATATAACATTTTTTAGGTATATAAAGTCTGGCCAGGCCATAAATGTAAATACAGAAAATGTTTGTTGAAAATTCATCAAAATCACACACATTTTTACAGAGATGGAGTCTATGTTACCCAGTCTGGTCTCGAACTCCAGCCTCACTCTCCCAAAATGCTGGGGTGACAGGCTTGGATTGTAGGTCAAAGGTGGTGACTAAAGAGTGGGTTCCCCTTTTCTACAGGTGGGATGCAACAGTGACTGGCTCTTAGCTGCCCAAAGCCTCAGGCAGACAACAGAGAGTTCACTGTGGCTTCTTGGATTCTAGTTGGTCAACCCAATTACAGGATTAAGCGTGTTCACTTTTTTTTCTTGGTGTTTCCCAGGAACTTGAAGAATTCATGACATTAGAAAAACTGGATGTTGGTAGATTAATTGTAGATATTGATCTTAATGAGGGCTGATGTTACTTTGTGTAAATTCACTCAGACATGTCAGAACACGCCAAAAGAAGCCTATACCTTGCTGCTGGGAAATCTGTAAAGCAATTTGCATGTACAATATGATAATAAATCATCTAAGTACCCACCAAAACTTTGCAGTTGTGATTTGAAATGTTACAATTCAAGAGAGACACAATGGAAATTTTTTAATATCTGAAATTGTTCCTTGACTCATTCTTTGAGTTTTTCCTATTCTCTCAGATAAAATTATGCTTTGAGTTTCATAGCATTTAACACTGAGCTCAAATATTTATTTTCTATTGAGGAAAATGATAAAATCACAAACGTTAAAAGAGGACATTAGTCATCATTGAATTTCCTAAGCTCACTTTACTGAAGAGAGTTATTATATCCAGAGAGGTAGTCATTTACCTAAGGTCACGGTAGCTGAGGAAGGAATTGACAGGGCTGCCCACCACCTAACCCAGTGCTCTCACCACCATCCACACTGCTGTAACAAAACACCATTAACCGGGTGGCTTATAATAAACAATTAGTATCTCAAATTTCTAGAAGTCTAAGATCAAGGCACCTGCAGATTTCGCATCTGATGAGGACTTGCCTCCTCACAGAGGATCCTTCGGCTCTGTGTCCTAACTTGGGCCCCTTTTATAAGAGCACTAATCTCATTTATTAGGGTGAATTAATCATCTTCCAAAGGCCCCACTTACTAAAACCATCCATCACCTTGGGAGTTAGGATTTCAACATAATACATTTTAGAACACAAACATTTCGCCCGTAGCTTCAGATTTTTTTATAAAATGGGAAAAGTAACTCCCCATTCGCTGAAGGCACTTCAGAGTCACAGTTCCTATTACATAACACCCACAGCAGCCCAGCTGCTTTCTTGTAACTGTGTGACCTTATAAACAACTTCCAGGATTTTTTTCAATTCTAAAGGGAACTATCATAATTCCTAATCAGTTTAACGTAAGTATTTGAATATGTACACGATAAATCCTGTCTATATATTCTATGAGAACAGAATATTTGTTCTGGATACATCACAGCAAAGATTTGGTAGTAATGTAGCTAACATGATGTAAGAGGCTGGCAGGAGATTAACATGTGCATTATTAACTTTATTTTCTAGAGTTTTTTTTTGTTGTTAAAGAGTTCAGGATGTTAAATTACATACTTTAAATTCTGACACAAGAAATCTTAAATTTAGTCAGTAACTTACATTTAAAGTAAGTTAAAGTAACTTAAAGAAACTTACACAGACAATATCAATGATCAATTATAAGAGTATCTAGAAATTTTTATTTTGATATAGTGATTTAAAAATAAATACATATTTTATTTATACTAATACTCATTAGTTTAATAAATAGTCTAGTTTTACATATTGGTTCAAAAAATTATAAACTTCTTAAAAAATAAAACCTCTATAAAGCATAGTATTGACTGAATTGCAAGAGATGAATTTTAATATTTATACATATAAAATCTTTGGAAAACAATATAACAATGAAAAAATTATAATTCCAACTTCCCGTGCTCTGGAATTAATCCAACATTTATTCTAGACGCAAATGCCCCCTCACCCCCTCCTCTTAGAAGCCGAGTGAGACAGACATGGGACATACACTGGACGAGCAATCACACCACACAGGCTCTAACGGAAACCTGGACAATCCCTTAGCTTCTCTGGTTCTGTTACTTTATCTATAGGGTTGGGATAGCCACAATATCCATGTACTTAAAAGAAACTGGATTCTAAAAGAAACCTGCTTCTAAGGATGTTGGTATGCTCTTGAGTAGAGAGGTAAAGATTTCCTCTACATCAATACTCAATAGATTATCTATAGGGTTGGGATAGCCACAATATCCATTTACTTAAAAGAAACATCTGCTTCTAAGGATGTTGGTATGCTCTTGAGTAGGGAGGTAAAGATTTCATCTACATCAAAGAGAAGACCTAAAAACTCAATAGATAATTAGGGGCTTAAATTGGGCAATGTTCTCCTATCTTCTTCTAGGCAATCTCAATTACACAGTTTTTTAGCTTGAGCTGTTAACTGAATTCAACCTGATCACTGGTAAAATGCCTTTCAGTTAGAAAAGAAAGAGGGAGGATGGAGGGAAAGAAAAACAATTGTATTAACTGGGAGATACTTTACACATAGAAATCTACAATTTCAAATATATCCAACTTCAATGAACACTCAATACAGATTTTTAACCTTTACAATCTAATACTCTAGCAATTTATATTATAGATAACCACAGAACACCAGATACTCATTTTTTGCTCAGTATTGTTTTAAACTTTAAGAGAATTATCCACACAACTAATATTTCATGCAAAAGTATCATGTATAATATTCTTCTTACATTAAACTAATTTGCTTAAAACATAGCTATTATATACTGAAAACAGTAACATATTTCCTAAACACACAGGTTTCCAACACATACTACATACAAGTTACAGAAAATAATCAACCACATAACAGGGAAGATTATATTCTTTCATTTTTTCAGCTGCCCTATCAAAAGTTAATTATATTTGAAGGAAACATTTCTTTGACAGTAATATTTATTTTATTGAAAAGTACTAACCAATTTATTTCTAAAGTTTAGTTGTCCTATTTAGCAAGCATTGAAGGCTGTAGAGACTAGAAAAGATTTCTATATAAAGTAGTAATTCCATGAAATTGTTTCATTTTACAGCAAGACAAATTAATAATCTACAGAATTGTGCTATTCTATACAGTAGCTACTAGTCTCACGTGAGTAATGGGCACTTGAAATGTGATTAGTCAAAATTAGCAAAAAACATACTAGATTTCAAAGAATCAGTACAAAAAGAGAATCTTAGACACTCTGATTTTTTTACATTGATTACATGTTGAAATAACTTTCAGCTATATTGAGTTAAAAATAAAATGTTATTGAATATATTAAATTAAATATATTATACAAATTAACCATAGCTGTTTATTTTTTTAATGTGGCTACTAGAAAATTTTAAATTACATACATGGCTTACATTATTTTTCTACTTGTATAGCACTGCTAAGGATCAGCAGATTCAATTATCTGTTAATATCCATCCCACCTCAAATTGTTAAATTTTGTATCATTCTTACATCTAAGATAACAAATTTAATACAGTATCACAAGACTCCTGAGCTTAAAATTATATACACCTCCACTCTGGCAAACAAACCAAATAAAACCTATTGTCACTGTTTTCATCATCTTCATACTGACAATTGCAATAAACTTTGGTTAGATGATACTGCAAACAGACAAAAGGGATCTTTTGGGGTGATGTAAATGTTCTAAAACTGGATTGTGGTGATGGCTGCACCAACTCTATGAATGTATTTTAAAAATCACTTCAAATGGGTAAATTGTATATTATATAAATTACACAATAAAGCTGTTTAAAAAAAAAAACATTCATAGCTATCTAAAAAGCCAATGAGAAACTGTACATAAATTTCAGGTGATTCAGTAATTTTTGAACTCACCATATGATTCAATTTTGCAATGAAAATTTTTCCATGAGGGTCATTTTACTTGCGGTGGGTCCACATTCAACAGTGAATCCTATTGTCAGTTACTGGAGGAGCAGGTCAGCAGGAGAAAGAGAACACTGGAGGGACAAGGGCAGTGCATGTGGCCTGGGGGCACCCAGCCCAGGAAATAACAGCCCTTACAGTAATGTCCACAGTCTTGTCACGAGCCCCTTACTCATGTCGAGCACCCTTAGAATTTCACTTCTCTGCACAGAATAATGGGGAATGGGACCTCCTACTCTACGCTAATAAAAACAAATGAAGGAAAATAAATGAAGTCAAAACTAACATTTCACAATTTCCATACAGAACTGGAAACTAAACTTCTGAGTTTTCTTTCCCTACTGCAAAAGAAAAAAAGTAGAAGAAGAGAAATCCAATAATTCAAAAGTTACAGTCACTTTAGAAAAGGATATTGGCAATTAATAAACTTCAATTAATAATACAAAATCCTTTGTGCATTTCTTCTGTCAGATCTTGAAATGAATTATTTTTTTGAGACAAAGTACGAAATGATTCACTATAAACATTGTGGTGCTGCCACCTTTTGTTTTTTTGAAACGTATCGCCAGTAGCAAAAACATAAAAACAAAACAACTACACTTTCTCATTCTGTCAAAATGATTATGAAGAACTATAAACCATTCTTTCTTTACACACAAGAAAACACAATAAAGTAGATAAAACACAGATTAAACTTTCACGCACTGAACCACTACATACTTGTGTGCGTTTCATGGCCTGTCCAGCACGTAAGTATTTCCAGGACTCACTTTACCCCACATTAACCAAGAAGGAAAACAGTGACATGTGAAGAACTGACGCGGAACACGGAGACGGGTTTCAAGATGTGTACGTGTATTTATAGACATACAAAGACGTGCCCAGACACACTGAGCTGCTCAAGTTCTCATTTAAGAAGTAAACTAGATGATAGCTCAAAAGCCAAACAATCATTTGGAATGTTAAAAGCACTTACAAATGTTCACTTAGGGCAGCCACAGAATCAAGGGACCGACTACAGTCATTCTAGTCACTGTAAAATGGTCCCTAATAGGCATTTGGATAAATGTAAGAATGCATTTGTTCTAGTTCCAGACTGAAGTCACATCACAACGCAGATATTCATGATGAGGTTTATAATGCTTTGTGAGTTGAGTGACACTTATAAAATTGGTATGTACAGAACATTCAGTGTGACATTTTAGAGAGAAGACTCTCTGTTGGTGATTACAGGATACCACCAAGTCATTTCATACAACCAGAGTATTGCTCAATAAATGGGTATTACCACCGCATATTTGGCAGAATTTTTTACTATCAAATTCATGCATAAATGTTTTTAAGACTCTCAAAATAAATCTACAAATTTGTTTTCAAAGATACAAAAGATACACTAGATACACTACCTACATATCAAAACTAAATTATTTGAATTGTACCCGTAGTTACTATGATTGACTTTTTCAATTAACTTAATAAAACTATAGATAATCTATTCCTTTCTCATTTCTTGTCTTTTCAAAACTTACAGGAGTGCAAGTCAATTGACAATGAAGTTTCTCTCTATACACTTTAGACGGAAGCACTTTTCCTTTTGTTTAAGATATTGCCAAACTCACAGAGGATAACCAAAGTAAAATGCTAATATTTAACTTCAAAAAAATCAAAACTTTATAAAATGTTCATAAGTCTCTAAAATAGTGATTTTAATCTAACAGCATGAATCTTGTGATTTTGCTAATCTCCATGAGGCCAAAATATTCATTCTGAGACAATATTTAATTTCTTAAGGGTTTGGGTCTAAGAACTGTGCTTACTTCTTTGTGGATTTCTGTCATAGTCCTTTCTGCCATACCAATGTGCAAATTACTGTCTAAGAGAACTGAAATGCCCTCTCTTAGATAGCTATTTACTATAGGAATAAAATAAAACATTTTGCAACTAAACCAAAAACATATCAGATTTTTCTACAGGCTGTGCAGGAAAGTAGAATCGACAATTTTTATAGGCTCTGCACAGGAGAGAGTTGATCCAGAGGGTCATAATACTAAAAGTTTGAAGATATTATGTCTTTTGTAAAGCTTTTCGTAAGTCACCGTAGAAGCTGATTAAAGTGCTTGCCATAGCTGTATCTACTGCAGACTGAGGGATCATCCCCCGCAGGTCTGTCTGAATGTAGCCCGTCAAAAGACTCTGGCTTGGATCGTCTTTGAGTGGAACACAAAACCAACCACAGGGATGGTTATATCCTCTAACAAATTCTGGTCTCTTTTCACTCCAGTCAAGACTTATCCCTACAACACAATTTAAAAATAATGTTATTAATACCAGTGACTGACATTTGTGTGAAGATCTCATTAAAAAATATTACCAAAGTTCTTTCTTGTTTCAATATTTTTCCTCTTATCCACATAGATGAAAATTAAGCCCCAAGACTGACTATGGCAGAATGAAAAAGATAATTTCCAAGCAGTATTCTGACAGAGGGTTGGTGGATAGGTAATGGGGGAATATTCCAGTCCCATCAGAATAAATGACATCATGTCAACTCGGTGCCAATAACCAAATCCATATATATTAAAACCATAACTATTCTCCGCAGGTCCCACCATATCCAACTTTGGTACTGGCTAGTTAAGAATAAATCAGTAGATGTTTACTTCAAACTGCCTACTTAAGTATATACATTGTACTTAAAAATATATTAGTTTATTGATAGGTACATTTTAGAAAACAAGAGTCTTCCAATGGCAATATTTTTACTTGAAAAATACAACACAGTTCAAGAAAAGAAAAATATCCTAAAACGCACCAAGTGTATTTTTTCTACAAATATGACCAAGAAGCTATTTTTTGAGCAGCTTAGAACAAAATCTATTTACTGGAACCCTTTCTCAGAAGTGGTCATGTGATCTAGGCTACCTGTGACCTAGAGGACACTGTGTAACTGGGAACAAAAACTTACCTGAATAATTTCAAAACTGTTTTGGATATTGTTGTTGTAACCTCCAGGGTTTAGCATTTGCAAAGAAAATCATGGTGATTACAAAATCCCTATGAGAGTTACAAATACATCTCATATACAAAGAAACACCCAACCTAGAAAACCTAAATATTTAAACTGAACTAAAGAAAGTATAAGGTTTTGAGATTATTACCACAGGATAAAAGCCCTTCTTGATAGCCCACAGTATAGGAGAAATCAACAAACTCTCTTGGGGAAATTATATTCCAAAGCTGACCAGCAGTAGTGTAACGCATCACACAGCAATTCTGAAAAAGAAAAAGAGGTAAGGCGGGTGTTACTACTATAGAAACACACATAAATTCATATATCATAAATCGATCTTTGGAAAAAATTATACTCATTTAAAATGTTGTATAATTATTATAATAATTTTTATAGCAATTCTGACCAGTCTTAATATCTATTCTAAATCTCACTGCTATTGAATGGAAAAAAGGGGATACATAATCAAAATACAGAGGTACAAGTAACCCAGTATCCAAAATTCTCCCTAAATACACTGACATTTTATTCTATATAATATTCCACGTGCAATTAGGGGATGTATATTGTTTTAGAATGTTTATGATAAAATCCAAAGTACTTTGACTACAATATCAGATGTTTTAATGAAAATATTCAAACATTAAGAATTTAATTAATAAAAAGAGACTGATCTGGGGTACATAATTCTATAATGCTTAAGGTGGAGTCTTTATCTTTGGTTTTTGATTTTGATTTAGGATTAATGGAAAAGCTGCACACATTTACCCAGAAATCTAAACATGACGGTGGTATTTTCAAAATTTTAGATTTCAGAACTCAACTAAAGTTTTACTATTAAAGATGCTAGAGATTTTCTTAAGTATCAAGGGCAGAGCTGTTACAGAAAGCAAACTCAGTTCTAACAATTATTAGTTAATAGGAGGAAACTCAAGATTTTTAAGAGACAGCACAGGGTTTCCCTGTGACATCTTTGCCATGACTACTTTTCTCAAAGCAATGAATACAATGAACATAGGTGTTTACTGTGTACAAATGTGCATGTGTACACGCTCAGGCTTACTTATGCACACATGTTCTCGCTCTCTCCCTCTCTCTCTCTCACACACACACACACAGAATCTGAAATAATGTTTCTAAACCGATACCTCTTCAAAGTGCTCCAAAATATCCAATGAAGTCATTAAGCTGTCCCAATCCAAACGACAAGGCCCTGGGCGTATATGGTCTATGGTACTACTGAAAATGTCATCTATGACACCTTGAGCTTTGTAGCTGAAGAGAAACAATTAGAGTCAATGCTATTAGAATGAAAACTTTCGGCATGCCCTCGTGGCTAAGAGGTAACTTTGAAAGTAGGAGTAAAAATTAATAAGTGTTTTCTTCAGAGAATAATCCCAATAACTTTTCTGATAAATTAAGTTCTACCAATTATTGTATGAGAATCTACAAATCTCAATTTGAGATTTGAGAATCCTCAAATCTAACAAGAGAATTGAAGGCTCCGTGTATAACAAAAATTAGTGTAGCCAAAAACAGTCTACAGTTTTGCTATAATGCTTCCATGTTGCTTTTGTGTTATTCCTTCTTCCGTTATTCTCTAACATATTAGCACATGCATATTTCTATCCTGACTTTTAAAAACTTTTTAGGAACAGAAAACTAGGCCAATGGCAGAGAACACCCAGGAACCCACTCATGAATATACTGGAAGGATATATTTCAAAGGCAGCGTTACACATCAGTGCGTAAGTCATTTACAATTCCGTAAATGGTGCTTAGCGTCACAGTTAACCTTACAAAGGAAATAAAACCCGGATCCCTACTTCGCAACATTCTAAACATTTCATTCTAGAGAGATAAATATCTCTGTGTGAGATGTAAAACTTTTAACACTTTGAGAAAAATACACAAGATACCATCTTTGTGACCTCAAAGTACAGGGAGGATTTCTTGAATACATAGGACATACAAAAAGATCACAAAAAATTTTAAAAAATCAGTTAAAATTAAAAACATGCATACCACACATGAAAAATTAGTTTTTTAAACCAGCTACAGACTGGGACAAGATATGTACGACACAGATAAAACAGATAAAGATTATTTTAGAGAATATATGAATAATTCTTATAAACCAATGAGAAAAAGAAAATCCAAAGAAAAGATGGGCAAAGGACACAGTAAGATTGATCGGAAATGTCAATAAACGTAAAAAAGATTCTCCCCCTCACTAGTAATCAAGCAAATACTAACAAAGATACAAACTCATTCTTATCCCTCAGACTGGCAAAGATTATAAACTGCATACCAAGTCTCGAACGCTTGAATGGAGGGGTAAGAACCCAACTGCTACTTAGAGGGCAAGTTGGTACTGCCTAGTAACCGTGGACAAAGAACATCTCTAGGACTCAAAGAAAATCACACATGTGTATAAGGAGGGGTGTAGCAAGAGATTTATTACAGCACTGTACTCTATAAAGGAGAATTGACAACAACATGAAAACCTACCAACAGGCAAATCTTTACACTTAAATACTGTGGTATATTCATTTGGAAGTTAAAGAATAGATTTACTCATAACAATATAGCTAAATATTTACTGAAAAGTATTAAAAGAAAATTAAAAATTGAAATGCACACAAACATACACACATGAACATAAAAACACACCAGATAATTTTTTTTTATTGTTTAAAAATATATAAATACGTGGTCAAGGTATAAAACAGGAATAATATACACAACTTCAGGACAGTAGTTACCTCTGGAGAAGAAAGAAAGTCTGTGTAATAGCAGACCGGCTTCAGCTCTCACCAGTATCTTGGCTTTGTTAAGCATCTGAAGCTGTTTAATCACCTAATAAATATCCCATGCCAAACTTAGATATTATTTTCCCCATCCTACATCTGTTCTTCCCTCCTTCCTGTGTTCTCTAACTCAAGGTCCCTCAAGTGGAGGTAACACAAATTAATCCTGTCACACCAATTAGAAATTTGGAGATTCAACTTTGACTCTTCTTTTTCTCTTAACCTCATTCCACATACTCAGGCATCACGTTTTATCAAAATGATTTCCCAAATGTAAGTGCTGAGAGCAGTACCAGGTTGTCAGAGTGCTAGCTGTCATGGTTCATCCGCCCTCTCAGCTCCTGTCCCGCTGCCTGAGTCCGGGCACTCAGTGTCTCCTGCAGCACTTCATCAGTTCCTATCTCTTTTGATCACATATCTCTTCAAAAATCTAAAAAAAGCCACGGACATTTCTTATCTGTGTTTATGTCAGAGATGCAATTCCCTCTGCCTCAAATGCAAAGCCCTTCACGCCACAAGAGACACCTATTCCTCCTTGACGTCTCAGCTCAAATATTAGCTCCTCTGGGATCCAGGAACAGTGGTCCCTTGGCACGATTTTATACTTTTCCAGCCCCACTGGAAATTGCTGATCTAAAGAATTAACTTCCACATTTGCTTACAAGGCTTAAGCCAAGTCCAGTTTCCTTGTCTTTGTCAGAAATATTGCACAACTCATCTTTTTGTAAATGTTATCTTTGGCATTACTTTTCAGAACATTCTGTAATACTAAAGGGGGTCTAACAGTTTCATTTTTAAAAAAGGTCTGCTGAGTCCTAAGGATGCAAATATGCTACTCCAATTAAATAATGCAATTGTCTTTACTGGCTTTGAAAAACAACATATTTTTTTCTGATTATAGGTGTATCTCATGTTCAACTATAAGCAAATACCAAAGAAGGAATAAAAAAAAGTCATCCATACTACCACTATGCAAAGGTGAATGTTTGGTGTCAAGTAAAAATATTTTTGATAATAAAAATATATATTTAAAACAAACCCACAATTGTACTATATACAGTTGAGTATTCTGTTTCACTCACCTTACATTATATTACTGGCACTTCCTTACGTTATTAAATAAGCTTTTAAAATTCTTTATAATATTCTATCACACATGTTCATCATTGAATCATTCTCCTATTACTGAGTGTTCAAGTTTTTTATAATTTTTTCATCTCAAACTAATATGAGGGTACAAATTTTTAGGTTACATTGTTCCCAATTCTAAGGCAAAGTTCAAGCTATAGAAGAGCCCTTCACCCAGGGGCCTTCCCAACACCCTCACCTTGTGCACATTAGGTGAGATCCCACCAATCGCCCTTCCTCCTCCTGCCAATCGCCCTCCCCCCCACTCCCCTCCCATTCCTGGACTATATATGTGTTTTACTGTATGTGTGGACACATAATTGTTTATATATTAATATATATAGTTTCATATTAGTATTGAGTACACTGGACATTTTTTCCATTTTTGAGATGATAACTTTTAATATGATAATGATATAATAAATAATGATATGAACAAGTACTTCAATCATTGCTATCTTTCTGATAATTTCTTCAAAATGAATTCTTATAAAATATACTATAACACTGAGAAAACGTAGAATGTTAGAAGGGTTCTGTGCACCAGACTAAGAAATTCAGATTTTATTTAGGTCATATCTTTATTTATGACCTCCTCACCACTAACTTAATCTACAAAAGACAAGGACATTTTTAAGGGTCTGGATTTACAAGAACAAATAATTTGCTTTACAGAAGGTTTAAAATGTTATAAGCAAAAGTCAAATGTTACTAGCAATAATCATTTAATGATCATGTATATGCCCACACACACACATACACACCCACATATATATTTGAGGTTTAGAAATGTATTGACAGAGCTTCATAAAATGAGCAGATTTTACTTACAGATAGCCATGAAATAATTCTGAGGGTTTTCTCCAAACTGTTACATCTTTCTAGAAGAATAAAAAAAAATTATAAGATAATAATTGCGTAGGTACTCTAACAATTTAGATCATTCGTCTTTACACTGAAAAACACTGAAGTTCATTTTTGGAGATATATAAAAGTCATCTAGGCCATAGATGATTCGTATTTGAATTGTTTCTGTATTCTACAATTCTTTGCACTATACTTAAATTACAGGCTTCCAAAAAATATCTGTAGTTGCATTTAATGAGACCCAAACAATGTAAGATTCAGTCAAGACGCCATGCTACTGACTATTATCATTTGCGTTATTGCAACCTCTTTTACCACTACTGATGTATTCAGACTATGACATCAGAACATCAAAGATTTTACTGTGAAATTGTTCATACCCTTTTAAAAATGAAATAATTCACATAATAAATATGACAGTGTTATGCTGAATTAGTCCCTACATTTTCTCCTGATAGTTTCCAAGTAATTCAGAACAGGTAGAGAACTTAAGTAGAGGAAGTCTTGGGTTCTACAATTGACTCTATCAACACTCAGCCACGTGATAGTTTGAGCAAGTCACAGGTTTGTTGATGTATCTGAAACCATTCCAAACTGTCAATTACTATACTTCCTTAAATTGATAATGACACATTTTATTTGTTGACTCAAGAGGCTATTCTTCAGGCTCCAGTTGCCATGAACCTATTCTCATGTGTAGGATCTAAGAACTAATAAAAGCAGTGCAGGATGACTGCTGCCAGGCTTCTTCCTTTGTATGACAGACCACCCACTCTATTAGCACAATTACCTATCTTCCACATCCATGCAAAGTATGGTCTCACATTCATACATTTTCATATCATTTTGAAAGTTGCCAAACTAATTAGGCAGAAGATCTACCCCAAATATAAGTAATAAGTATTTGAATTAACTTACTGTTTTCTTGGCAACTCGCCACTTATCATCTTCAGTACTATGGTACTGTATGAGAGTGTTTTTAAGTTTAGTTGCAAAAGAAGTAACATCAGGCAGGGCTTCCATTTTTTCTTTCTGTTATAGAGATGGAGATTGCTATTAGCAAATACCACAATTTAATGCAATAGACCAGTGGGTCACAAATCTGGCTTCATAATAATCACCTGGGAGAGCTATAGAAGATATACATCTGGACCCTACCCCAAATTAGTTAATCAGAATCACCAAGAATAGAACCTGGGCACAGGTTCTTTTCTAACAGTTCCCAAGGTCAGTAACCCATGAATCTCATACTTCACTAAAATCAATAATACAATAATCAAAATAAAAAGAAAGGAGGAAAGGAAAGTGGTTGTAACTCTCTTATTTTTATGCTGTGCTCTTAAACACATACCTCCAATCCAGTTCCAGACCCAGAGCCTACTTAAAGCTTCAAGTTTACCCTGCCGTCTCTTGCCTTCCTGGTTTCTCTCAATTTGCCTCTGTCTTCCTCATTTTAACAATTAATTATTAAAATAATAATGGAGCCCAGTTTCTCAAGTATAATACTTGAAATTACCCTTAACAGGAATAAAGAGATTCTTATTTGCACCACCCTAGTCTACCAGAGCCTTTTAATCCCACTGCTTTTCCTTCTGTCCTCAAACCCGCCAAATTTCTTACTGACTTGAGTCTTTGTACTTGCTATTTCTCTGCCTGAAGTTCTTTAGATCTCAAGTCTCAGCACGACTAATAACAATTTGTAATGCAAGTTACTATTATTTCTTTCATTTTCTTCATAGTGTTTGTCACTACATGAAAACGAGTTATTTATTGGAGTCCTTTTCTTCAATTTGACCAGCTCACCCCCAACTCATAGTGCAGAAGTCCTGTTCCTGTTCACCACCATGTCCCCACCACTTGGAACACAGCCTGGCACTCAGAGGACCCTTAATAATACTGAAGTGTTTTTGCTTCAAAACACTTGGTCTCACTCTGTCTTTTTGGGACCAGGTCACCAATTTCCTAACACAATCCTTACTCCTTCCACTCTTCAATAAGGGGCTAAAGAAGAAGATTTTGAGGGAAAGGTTGCCCATTAGAGAACCATCAAATTTATTAACAAGGAATAAAAAAAAATCTAAAAAAAAAAATGGTTTTTTTTTTTTTGAAATCTCAAGCTTCAAATCTCTGTGGGAATAAGGCTGCAACCGTCAACTACAGACACACACCTCAGGATCACCTTTGTCATACTTGGTAGTCCTGCTCTTTTTAAACGTTAGATTTCAGAGCCCAAAGCCAAATAATGATTCACTGGGTCTGCTCTGGGATAGGCCCCCCAAATCTAGGTCCTTTAAAAAAGCCTCACTGATCATTCTGTGATCTAGCTGGGGTTGAGAACCACTGATCTCAAAACTAAAGGTGAAATAAAACGGGGTTTCCAGTATTTAAACGGCACTACATAAAATATATATACCGCAAAAATTGATATCTCAATAATATAGCATTTAGGATCTAGGGTTTAGCGTATGTGTTACAAAATACATAGGTATGGACACTAACTGTAAATAGAAAGTGGATGAGCTTGTAGGGTCTCAGAAATGATACCCCAAAACGAAGGTCTCAGAAGCAGCTGTCTTTGAATTCCTCCTACACTCCTGTCTCTGGTCTCTGAGCTAGACACAGAAACTAGAATCCCTCTTTCTCAAGGTGGTTCATAGAAACCGGAAATCCTTTTCCCCAAAGCTAGCCATAAAACCTAAAAATATTACCCTAACTTCCCCCAGGCACTAAACAATAAAGAAATAATCTGACTGACTTTGTTTGGATGTAGGTCATAAATCCCCCCCATGCCAGAGGGGGTCCTGCCCTACACCCAGAAGGAATGCTGAGAGACACCAAGGAGAATCTAACCACACAGCCTTGCTGGGTTTTTCTGGCTCAGTCCACTAGCAGTAAATCACACCCATTTGTCCAGTCATATTTCTACAGGGTTGTCCATACTTTGTTGAACCTGAGCATAAAAATGGACAGTTTGCCTGCATCTCTTAATCCTCATTCTACAGACTCCCATGTCACGTAAAACTATGATCAAAGAAATTTGCATGCCTTTTCTCAGTGATTTTCAGTGACCCTTCGGAGGACAAAGGGGAAGTTTTCTCTGGGCCCCAACAAGCTCTTCAGAAAGCCTACCAGTCAGAAATAAACTTCATTTCCACTCAAGAGGCTAGCCAGGTCATTGTACTTGACAGCTACTGCAATTACCTTTGTTCATGGATATGTCACAAATAAGCACAAGGTCTTGCAGAGGGGTTGTAAAAGAAATGTATCTGTTACTGGGATCGTTATGATTTAACAATATTCTATAAACCCAAAGGTCACCTTTCAGGTTCCTGTAGTTGACCGATAAGAGTACCTTTTCAAAACTCTTTGATAGGAATCAAAGATAGGAAAGCTACTACTACCAAAAGCAAATATTATTTTAGCAAATCCAGCACAGAAAAAAGCTACCTAGAAAGCTACTTAGAAAGCTAAGTTGAGAATCTCTGAGGAGCTCGTCTTAGTAATCATTCCCGCCTACTGATGGGTATGAAGGTTGAGCTCCTTAATGTGGCTGGTGGGCCCTTTTATGATCTGGTTGAGCTGATTCATAGCCTAATTTCAACTCTTCTTTCCTGAACTCCCCTGAAAACTGGGTTAGCTCCTCCTCCAACATTTTCTCACAGTAACTTGGTACTGTAATTATCCACTTGTTACCTTTCCCCATTTAATTACAAAATCTTTGAACAAAAGCTTGTTCAACATTGTACTCTTTCTGTCTAGCATGCAGTAGAACCCAGTAAATGAAACTGGGGGAAAAAATGTACAGACAATAAACTACTATTCTCACTTATGGAGGCCCTGAAGATCTTTAAGGTGAGCCCAACTACACTAATCACCCTAGAGCTTCTGAATAACTAAAACGTCCGCAATTTCTCAAGGTCAACTATTCAGTATTTACCAACCATCTAGTATATATACCAGGTCCTAGAACTATAGAAACTGACAGGACCAGTTTTTGCTCTCAAAGTTGATTTATTCTACTCTTCAAATAAGTTTTAACAACACCAAGACCTAAAACATTAAAAACTTATGTTACTAGCCCTTTAAAGGTAGTGGAGTGGGCAGCAGGAAGAGAACTAAGTATAAAATCAGAAAGCTCTCTTTTAGTTCAACAAAGCATTTAACCATCCACTTATATGAATTTATTTTTACCACGATTAAGTCCAAAATGAACTAATGATTACTGTCAAAACTTCGGTGTGGGAACAGATACTTTGAGCATCTCTCAAAGTATATTCTAGAGCCAAAGGAATGGGGGACAACATTTGGGTTATCAAGGTCTTGTCTCTTTCTTAACACGTAGTATAACAGGGCACTCAGATTAATGAAAAGGATAGCACACAATTTGCCCTTTTGCAATCTCCCAACTGTGGAGAATGTCAGAAAAATGTTTTAAATGCCATTTTGAACTCCCTCTTACTAATTCAATCTTTTACTTCCTTTCTTGATCTTGTATTAGGAAATTCACCAACTGTAACACAATAGAGAGTGGTACCACTTAACCTTATCTATCAGCTCCACATAAAAGATTATACATTCTTGTAAGTCCAACAGCCAAGTACTAATGTCCATCTTCATATTTTTTCCTTACTTTAACCTTTTTGTTCGTGTTTTCTATGTCCATATTTTTTAAATGATTGCTAGTGGTAACAGTAGTTGCCATCATAGAGTGGGCAGCTCTCTCAAGTTAAAATTTCCTTGAGGCCATCTATCAGCACCATAGTCTTGACCAGTCCAACTCTGGCCTCAATACACATCATGGTGAAATGGCCTTGTGTTCTATTTTTAACTATGGAACAAAATTAAACATTTTTACCTATAATAAAAATTGAATACCATAAAAATCTATACTTATGGAGCATGACTAAATCAAAACTCTTTCAACTGCCGTTGCCAGATTAATATAGTTTTCACTTATGTAAATAGCTTCAGTTTGACATGACATAGTCTTTTCCCAAAATGTTATCCAAACCAAGGCCTTGTAATTTAAATTTTCTATCTAACATAAAATTTCAGTATATGTTTGATTTCTAATCAATCCTGAACAGCTAATTTAATTGTTTTAACCCAGTCACCTACAGTAGTTTCTCATTTTTCGAGACTGGCCATTGAAGGAGATACCAAGGGGTCCAACTGTGGCCCACACTGGCTATGAATGCTTATCTGTGGTGAACAATATAATGAAAATTATGCACAGACCTTTTTGTTGTTGTTGTTGTTCATCAGCTTTTGTTAGTGTTTGTGTATTTAATGTGCGGTCCAAGACAACTCATAGACAAGCATTCATAGCTGACTGCAACATGAAGTGTACTTCTGCAACGTGAATAAGGATCCTGTTTCAAGGGCGCAGTTTGCCTATCAGCTTTACAATAAATGGTGAGACTTTTTACAGCACTTCAGCAACATTTCACTTCTAATGATATCTCAGCTTGAATTTTGATTTCAAGTGTTCAAACTCCTAATGCCAGCATACTTTATTTTAAAAAATAATAACTACCATTTACTGATCACTTACCATGTGGTCAGTCTGTCTGGTCGCTTCACATTTCATCACTTCATACAATCCTCATAAACAACCTTAAGGGTCAATCCTGCCACCATCTCTATTTTAAAGAAAGGGAAAACAGGACGGCGCCTGTGGCTCAAAGGCCCCAGACCCATATGCCAGAGTTGGCGGGTTCAAACCCAGCCCCAGCCAAAAACTGCAAATGATAATAGTAATAATAATAATGGGAAAACAGTAAGAGGGAGCTTAAAGTCACGTGTCCAAAATCACACAGCTAATAATCGAAGAAGCCAGAATTCCAACTCAGTACGTTTGACTTCAGAGTCTAAATAAAGATCTATCTTGTACAACTGTGAAAGCTGATGAAAGGCTGGAAGAAACTTTACATGAAAAAGAAGAAAACCCTGATTAAATTTGTCGTATTTTGTCCTGGCTCCTGAAACTAAAAATCTCGGGTAATCTTTCTTGAGTGCAGATTAAGGATAACAGTGATACTAATTTATTGAGAAATTATATGATTGAATACATTCAGCGCTGAACTTAGAAGATTGTAAGCACTCGGAAAAGTCCGTCTCCTGTCATCCACAGCAGAGCTCGGGGTGAGGGAATGGACCCTGCCCTGGTCTGGGCTTCTACCGAGCACCAGGATGCGCTGTGCCCTTCTGCGAACACACCGCGCCCTGCACCACCCAAGGAGCGGGTCGTCGCTGCGCCTCCCCCATTTAGTGGACGAAGAAACGGCGGCGTCCGAGCACTAACGTTGTGAGGGGGGTGGGGAGGCGCAGTGCCAGCCCCGGGATCCCGCCGGGCCGCAGTCTTCTCTCCCCGGGGTCCGCCATCCCCAACCTCCGCCGCGGGCTCCCTCATCCCCCCGCGGAAACAGCTCCGGAAAGACGCACCTGGTAGGCTCCCCGAACGCCCCAGTCGCCCTCTGCCGGGTCGCCGCCCTCTCGCCGCGGCTCGGTCGCTTTCCCCACCTATACCCGAGGTGAAGCAGGACCCTGGAAGCCGGTGCAGCGCGCGGGGAGAGAATCCCACTCTTTCAACAACACTGCTTTCCCCACCGCCGCCGGCCTAAGCAGCAGCCAATGAGCGCCAAGTCCCTGCTGCTCGCAGCCAATTGGAAAGCACCAAGCTGTGTGGAGCCAGCAACCCTGTCCCCTGGCGCGGAACCTGGAGCGCTGGGGAGGTGGCCGGAGCAACGTGTGTTTGCTCGGATTGGCTGGCGCCACAGCGTGGGGAGAGCTGATTGGTGGCCGGGATATGGAATGATTTCGCGTCTGTGTGGGCCGGCGGGAGACCTGGATGTGTGGAGTTACCTGTGGACTTGGATTGGTGGGGTGGGTGTCCCGCGGCCGGTTAATGATGAAGAAAGTTTACGAGGCAGTAAGCTGACTCTGAAATAAGAACACAAAGCCAAGTGAAGGATGACAGTGAGGGATAAGGCTGCTTCAAATTCCTGACCGAGAAGAACCTCGTATCACGCAGCTATGTCCTTCCCAGAACCAAAGTCAAGAAAAGGCGTCTGTGTCCTTCAGCCTCTTGCTTAGTCTGATCTGGAGTTGATGGTGCTGGCTCACAGCCAAACCTTTGTTTCCCTGTGATCCTGAGATAAGAGTTCAGAGGACTTTACAAGTAGAGGAAAGGAAAGGTGTGACAGGTGGATTTAGCAACGCATGTAGCGTTTGGGTTTCCATCTACTTGATGATGAGCAACATTTTTTCCCGTGTCTGCAAAGTCATCCATCTGATGTGATGTTTGGCATACGCTGAATTTATTGCTTTGCCAGAGTAGCTGGGTTGCACTGGTTAACCATACTTGGGTTGTCTGCAAATTATATTGTATAGTTTCAGAACCAAGAGTTGGGAGGTATACAGTGTTCCACCATTAGTCGTTTTTGATAGCCTGCCAATGAGAATAAATAATACTCCATAAATCTTTAAATTGACCTCACTAAAAGAATCTCCAAATACCACTAATTATTATTGGCTGATTTTTTAACTTATTTCTTTGTTTATACATAAAATGAATAATTTGTTTTAAACTTCCACATACAATAATAATGGAAAAGTTCGCGTGTTGTAAAGCAACATTCACTTGCCAGTTATTTTGGCCAATTATTGAGCTTTCTTGTCTAGATGAATGGATGGATAGATAATTTGAGATGGTTGAAGAAAAGTACTTTGTGTTCAGTTTTACATATTGTATATCTTAATGAATCCTCTGAACATCCCTCCTCTGTGTGTTTTACAGGGGAGAAGCACAGACACAGGTGTTAAAATGGGTTACTTAATTACTGAGTGGCTGAGCTGGAATTTAGTCAAAGTCTGCTGGACTGTAAAACTTGGGCGCTTTATCCCCACAAAATTCATACCGCGCTTCATAGCTCTTTGTCAGGCACTTGTGCAAGCTGTGGAGACCTGAAATGAAAAGACTTAATCCCTTCCTTGAAGGCTTACACAGCTTAATGGTGGACAGGAACAAGTCCTTGTATCTATTACAGAAAAATAAAACTTGTACCTCTTATGATTAGGATTCAGCACTGGGTACATTGCTCTGCAGCTCTGCATATTCTCTTAGAGAATCCTGTATAACATCTAATTTATGTAACAAAATTAACTTGACTTTTTCCTTTTTCTTTCTGGTTGTTTCATTTTGTTTTGTTTTGTTTGGATAGGGGTCATTACATCACACTATGCCTGAAGTGATTTTCTGTCTTCTGCAGCATCTGTTTATTTGTTTGTTTTTCTTTTCTTTTTCTTTTTTTTTTTTTTTTTTTTTTTTGGCCCAGGCTGGGTTTGAACCTGCCACCTCCAGCATATGGAGCCAGCGCCCTACTCCTTTGAGCCACAAGCACTCCCCCCCCCCCTTTTTTTTGTTTCCTTTTCTTTTGTTCTTCACCAGCTGCTTTTTTCTTCTTGGTCACACTGAAGTTGAATTAATTGAAAACCACCCTAACTCTATCAAAATAGAATGCTACCAATACCAAAACTACACATTCAGAAAAAAGAAAATACTAACATCATTTGGAGCTGTTATTGAGGGCTTACTATGGTCCAAGAACAGTGTTAAGCATTTTACATGGGTTAACATTTAATCCTAATACCAGTGTCTGATAGTAGGCATAAACTATTATTATATTTTTATTGTTACAGTGAAAGAACTGTAGTATGTAGGACAACAGACTCCTTTCTAAATAGTTTGAATCTTGAAAAATAAGGTTTCCATTTGGAGTTTAAAAAAGTGTAAAAGAGGCATATAATGGATTTGACCAGCTATATGGAAAATTACCCTAACAAAACAAACTTCCCTGCCAAACCTTAACTATAATCTGAATGAATATAGTTCACATCTAAATAAGTAATTTCCAAGAAGAAATAAAAACAATCTAAAATGCAGGAATAATATATCCACAATTTCTAATGAGGGAGCAATAAATCTAAAAGTACACAAAATAAAAACACACATTTAAAAATATCCCAAATGACTTCAAATTTTAAAAATAGAATCTCTCTACCAAACTCTTAGGTTAAAGAGAAAATTAAACATTGCATACTGAAGAATATTAATAAAAATATTTTAAAATATGAATATGAATAAAATAAATTAATATATATTAAAACCCTTCTTAGAGAATTTAAACTCAGGAAAACTCATGGCCTTAATTCAATTCAACAAATATTTATTAAATGCCTACTACTTGTACCAAGGACTGAGGGAATATTGTGTCTTAACTGAGAAATAATACTTATTTGCAAATAACAGAAACCCAACCTGGATTAAGCAAAATGAATTAGAAAAAAATATAAAAATATCTTATAAATTTTTTTTCCCTAAGTGTGGGCCTAAGACCAGAAGCATGGACATCACTTGGGAGGTTATTAGAAATGCAAAAATCTCATGCCCTGACCTACCAAATCAGAATCTACATTCAGAAAGGTAAAAAAAGCCTGACAATTAAGTTTGAGAACTCATCACAGAAAAAAGTGTTATATGCCTCATTGCTGAATATCACTATAGTTGCCTTCAAAGTTCTCCCCTGGGGGAAGCTATGCACTGATGCCAGCGACTAGTGCACCCTTCGAAGCAATTTTGGAACTCTTTTTCTGGAATGACCATCAGACCTGTCATCATTTTGCCCTTGATGCCCTGAATGCCATCAAAATGTCTTCCTTTCAATATTTCCTTTACCTTTGGGTAAAGAAAATAGTCATTGGGGACCAGATCACATGAGTAGGAAGGGTTCCAGTTATTTGTTGACTAGCCAAAAACTCCCTCACAGACAGTGCTGTGTGAGCTTGTGCTTTGCTGTGATGCAAGAACCATACCTTTCTCATGACAAGATTTTCAGTTAAGATTTCCTAACAGTTTCTCTTATGGATGCTTACCTGATCGACTATGCTTCTCACAGTCAGGCAATGACTTCTGTGCACAATTTGACAAATGTTTGCAATGTTTTCATCAGTTGTACTTGTTACTGGTCACCTTGACCTCTATTCCTTAGTGTCTCCCCCTACAGAAAAACACTTAATCCATTTGCACACTAGCATTTTCTTTATGGCATTATCTCTATGAACTTGGACTAACATGTCCCTGATTTCAGTTCCACTCTTTCCATGTTTAACAAGAAATTTATGTTTTGTTTATTGCTCTAATTCAAGTTCTGAGCTCTGACATTCTCATGACAGCACACAAAAACACCCAACAACAATAATAAATGCCACTCACCAAGATACCACCACAGGTCAACATGAACACAGCTGTGAGATGCTGATACCCCAAGGTTATGAAATCTCACTGAATTGTTTGTATAATGCTACCAATGTAAATGCCTGCTGCCAAGTTCATAAACTTAATTGCCAGCTTCTACTTGGATGATTTATATGCTCATTAAATTTTGAGAAGCACTATTATAGAGCACTTAACAGCCAAGCCTTAAAAAAACAGAAACCAAAACTTAAAAGCCACTAAGAACTACAAATCTATACATTTAAGATATGTGCACATCATGTGTGTAAGTTAAACCTCAATTAAAAAGAAAAAAAATCAACCAATAAGTTAGGAAAAAAATCAGAAGGAATGAATTTACAAATACACAAATGGAACAAAAAATTGGGAAAATTTAGAAAGCAAAGAAACAATTAATTTTAGAAATACACGACATGTTTTTTTGGTGAGGGTTGATTTGAGCATAATAAAATAGGGAAGTAAATGGCAAGTGTAATAAAGAAGGAACAAGAGAAAACAAAAAGTGAAGTAATTATGACTAAGAAAGGAGAAGGAATTCAGAGTAAATTAGAATAATAAGTCTCTGTTAATAAATTAAATCCAGGTGAAATAGATATGACTTCTGAGGAAATGTAAATTGTCAAACTGACACAAGAAAAAATCGAAAGAGGAAATCTAATAAATTTGTAAAAATAAAAACTTGGAGGGAGGTAGAGCATGATGGCAGACAGGACAGACATGTAGCCCCCCTCTTCCAAGTCATCAGGTGAGAGGAAGGGGGGTCTGGACCTTTTCCACGTGTGAATTATTGGTGTGGACAGACAGCTGGAGACGTGCAGCAAATTGGCGGATTGCTGTATATGAGGTGTAATTTAAAACCATGGACACTGTTGTAGAGACTTGCCCTGCTTGGCCATGCTGGCTGGCAGTCCCCTCCCTCATAGAGGACAGCAGTTTGCCATTCCTGGCAAAACCCAACTGACGAAAAATTTATTCCTGAGCAGAGTTTGGCACCCAAAAGGGGAGCCACTCAGAATCACAAGGAATTAAGCAACCCGATGGAAAATTGAAAGGAAGAGATCCCGACCAGACAAATTGAATTGTCTGAAAAGATGGGCACCTTCCCCCAGAACAACAGGAGTGATTAAATAGACCGGACTATTCCTGGTGAGGAATATTGGTGCAGGCTGGCAGTCCAGGTTGCGTGGCAAACTGGCGGGTGGCTGAACTCAAAATTCCAGACTCAAAAGTGACACTCTGAGCCACAAAACTGAGTATAAGGTTTCCGCCCTCTGCACCTGCAACATCAGCAACCCGGCAGCAGCCAGCACCCTCCCCCACAGCCGATTGCAGTTGCCAGTTTGCAGGAGAACATGGGAGTAGAGTGGAAAGATTTGTGAAGTGTGGACTCCTGTACTGAGTTGAAAGGTCGGATAGGAGTGCTGTCGAACAGAGCAGCTGAGGTTGCACAACAATTAGGTAAAAAAAACTTTTACAGAAACTCCAAAATGGCAATCAGCTGGGTAGGGTGGTTACCGTGGTAACAGTATAAACTGTGAATTAGGTATAAGCCTGGGAACCACTCACAGCACCACCTGGTGTCCAGAAAGTATATTGCACTATAAATATATTCCTACAAAAGGTGATCCCTACATCATACATATAGATGTATATTTATACATATATACAAGAATAATATTTTTGTGGTTGTTGCCTTTTTTTCCTCATCATTTTCTTGGAGGAACTATCATTAATTTTTATTATTTTTTTATATTTTTTATTTTTATTTTTTCTATTTTTAAGTTTTTCTTTTTTAACTTTTTTATGAACATCACTTTTTTTCCCCTTCACTATTCCTCTTCTTCCCTTCCTATGGTTTCTGAGAGTGCTAACATCAGATTTCTAGAGGGTTTTTTATTTGTTTGTTCGTTTTGTTTGTATGTTTTTTACCCTTTTTTCTCAATGATTTTATGATTGTCATTATTTTTATTGTAGCTGTTTTGTTGTCTGTATGTCTATGTGTTTCTGATTGTGCATCTGTGGGTTTGTGTGTCTGATAGCCTTTTTAATCTGTTTATTTGCTCAGCTGGTCTCAATGAGTTTGGTGTATCAACCTGCAATTCTGAGCTTCCAGCACTCCCCTCCACTCTCTCTCTGAGGTCTGGAGGCCTATCCTCCAGGAGTCCAGATTCTTGGGTGATTTCTTGAGTGGTGTGGACAGGGCCTGGACAGCAGCTGGTCAGTGCTGATTCTGTGGCACAGGAGTGAGGAGATGACAGTCGGCTGAGAGGGAACCACACCGGAGCAGAAGTGCCCTGAGGTGCAGAGCAGCAGCTGTCTTTGGTAACAATATGGCCCACCCCCAGATATTCCAAAGCCACAACCCCTGTCTCCCTGGGCAACCAGAGGAGGCTGGGCATCTTCTCAGATAGCAACCACTGCAGAACAGATCTGGGACTGAAACACAGGCCTCGTGAGTAAAGGATTTGCCTGTGGCGGTACCAGCCTGTTGTTAGCGAAATAACAACAGACTCTTCGGAAATTCTAAAAATCCTTAATGAATATTACAAGAAACTTTATTCTCAGAAATATGAAAATCTGAAGGAAATTGACCAATACTTGGAAGCACGTCACCTTCCAAGACTTAGACAGAATCAAGTGGAAATGTTGAACAGGCCAATATCAAATTCTGAAATAGCATCAACCATACAAAACCTCCCTAAAAAGAAAAGCCCGGGACCAGATGTCTTCACATCAGAATTCTACCAAACCTTTAAAGAGGAACTAGTACCTATATTACTCAACCTGTTCCAAAATGTAGAAAAAGAAGGAAGACTACCCAACACATTCTATGAAGCAAACTTCACCCTGATCCCCAAACCAGGAAAAGACCCAACAAGAAAAGAAAATTATAGACCAATATCAATATTGAATATAGATGCAAAATTATTCAACAAGATCCTAACAAACAGAATCCAGCAACACCTCAAACAAATTGTACATCATGACCAAGTTGGTTTTATCCCAGGGTCTCAAGGCTGGTTCAATATCCATAAATCTATAAGTATAATTCAGCACATAAACAAATTAAAAAACAAAGACCATATGATTCTCTCAATTGATGCAGAAAAAGGTTTTGATAATATCCAGCATCCCTTCATGATCAGAACACTTAAGAAAATTGGTATAGAAGGGACATTTCTGAAACTGATAGAGGCCATCTACAGCAAACCCAGAGCCAATATAATATTGAATGGAGTTAAATTGAAATCATTTCCACCTAGATCAGGAACCAGGCAAGGTTGCCCATTGTCTCCATTGCTCTTTAACATTGTAATGGAAGTTTTA